>CM068833.1:44780085-44997585 GCA_028554795.2 Sinohyriopsis cumingii
TGTCACATATCTGACTGATAATACTCTACCAAGTTCCAGTGCTGCATCTGTTCCAGTGACAAGAAGAATGGATGCAGACAAGTTCTCTGTCACAGCAGTGACAAAGCCGACAAATGGGGGTCTCAAGTCAGTTCAGGCACCAGACTGTAATGGCACACCTGGGACTGCAAACATTCTACAACCATCATCCAAAGCAAAACTGGACCTGAAAGAGACAAATTTGAATGAGCATGATGGGACACGTATGATCTGTATGAAAAAAAATGTTGAAATGTGGAATGATATCATTCATCGCCATGGCAATCAAGTCAACATATGTGGTAGACCAGAGTTCCAAATTGCTAATGAAATAAAATGGGGACTTGCTTGGAAGCATACTATGATGTGTAAAAACTGCAGCTTTAAGTCACCAGAGTATAAGTTGTATGATGAGATAAAAACAAATAAACCTGGGCCAAATCCTGCTGCTGTAAATATGATGTTTCAAGCTGGATTACAAGATACACCAATGGGCAACACCAGGGCTAGATACTTGCTTGCAGCCACTGACATTCCGCCACCTAGCAGAACATCTATGCAAAGGGCCTCCAACCTTGTAGGCAAAGCAACTGTGGAGATGAATGAAATGGACATGACAGAGAAGCTGAAACTAGTCAGACAAGTTAATGTTATGCGTGGTGTTCAGCATCCTGAGCAAATAAATGTTGCTTTTGATGCGAGATACAATGCCATTAGCTTTGGACATGAAAAGAAACCTGGTCAAAGTTCATCACAAGCTGTTGGAATTGCCTGCGAAACTGTTACAGAGAAGCGATACATTGTGGGAACTACAATAGAAAACAAGCTGTGTTGGACTGGAGCATGGCTGAAGGGAAAAGGTTTTGATGTGAAATGTCCAGGAGGCCATGTTGACTGCACAGCAAATCTGTCACCAGTTGCACCACATTCAGAGTATGAAATGGCAAGAGAAATGGGACAAAAATTTGTTCTGCAAGAGATTCTCATCAGACATGCAACAACAGATGGAGATGCACAGGCTGCTGCTGGCTTCCAAAATGCTTATACCATTCTGCATCCAATGTGGAAAGTAGAAAGACTGTCGGATCCCATCCATTTGGGTCGTTTACAGTTCAAACGGTGTAATTCTGCAATATTTAGTGAAAACATGTTTCCAGGAATAAGAACAAGAGAAGGAAAAAGGCTCAAACAGAAAATTTTCAGCCAAGACATTAAAGCACGTTGCGGTTTAATCTTCAAACAAATGATGGAGGACAATAGTGGTGATGTTAAAAAAATTAAATGTCAACTTCCCCAAGTATTGGATGCCACTCTGCGCTGTTATTCAGGGGACTGCTCCAAATGCCGGCAGTATTCAAAGGTCTGTGGGGGAGGAAGTACTAACAGCTGGTGGATGCGATCAGCATACCTGGGCCCTCATCAAATGACTCATCTCAACATGACAGAAAATGATAAGAACATCCTGCTAGAAGTTCTGAAAATGAAACTCTCCTGTGATGTTGTAGAAAGATTGCGACTGAACACAAACACACAGAAATGTGAGGCAGTGAACAGATCAATCAGTGTTTCATTACCTAAGAATGTGAACTATTCCACAAACTTTGAAGCAAGAGTGCATTCAACAATACACAGACTCAATAACAGCCTGGGATCATCACTGAAAAAAAAAGTAACACACTTGGGAGGTAAACTTTCAACAAGGACTCTGAGATCACTGGAGACAATGGATAAAGACTGCACTTACCATCAGTTGTATCAAAAGCATCCCAAAACAAGGAAACGTATTCTAGCAAGACGAGGAAATATGATACAGGCCCATCTGAGGTACAGGACACAGCAAGGCAATAGGAAGTCTGACTACTGCAAAGGACTGCTAGATACCAAGGGCGATCACTCCTATGCAAAGGTTTAGCAGGAGCCAATGGACACTGCAGACAGAAAAAGTTATCTTAATTCCATGTGCAAAATGAAAGCGCTCAAATACACCATGAATAACACATTGTACAGAAGGGAAAACTGTAGTGGGGAAATCCGTAGGTAACACAACGCATGTTATGTGCAGTTGTGTTACTTACTACCACCTGATGAGACCTATGGAGAGGTCGAAACAGTTTTCTCTGAATATGAAGACACAAATAAAGAAATTAAAAAGCAAAATAAATAAAGATTAAAAAAATCAAAATTAAAATAACATGACATGACAAGACATGACTTACTAGACTAGCTGAATGAATGAATGAATGAATGAATGAATGAATAAAAGGAAGGAAAGAAGGAAGGAAGGAAGGAATGTATTTAAGAAAGCACTGTCATACCAGCATGGTCTACTAAAATAAAGACCACACTCTTTCCTTTCTCCTTGTTACTCAACACATACATACATCCATCCATTCATCCATCCTTCCTTCCTTCCTTCCATGCCAGACATACATTGATATGGATGTGGGTGGGTGTAAAGGATATATCATGATACCTGAATTTATTCCATATTACAATTTCAACATCAACATGCAGTCAGGATAGTCACCATGGCCAATGCAATGACCATAACCTTTGCAATACTGTCTATTATTATTAATGGAATGACACTCTAGAACCAGATGATCCACATTCACACACAGACTTTTATGGCATAAATGGGATGCATCTAGCTCCTTTGGTATAGTCAGACTTCTCAACTTCACCATCAGTGCCAGTCTGTGAACATGTTTTTTTCTTCCACGTGTTTGTTGTGGGATCCTTATATGACAATAGGCCATATAATCCATTGGCTGTTACATTTCCTGTCCATATTTTACAAACACTATTATGTGCTATTACAGAATTCAATGAAATTTTTGCTGACAGGCTTTCAAAAAAATCCTCCATTGCAACTTCAATATGGTGTAGGAATACATTGCTGCTAATAATAATGAGTGTCATCTCCAACAGATACCATTTCTTTGAATTTATAGGGAATTTTTTTTTCTTAATTTTTAAATTTTTTAAAATTAACTTTAAAAAAAAATTAATTAATTTTTTAAAATTTTAATTATATTTTCGGATTGCTACAGTCAATATACACAAGGTGTGAAAATCTCATGTGTCTATCATTAATAATAAAAATATTATAGCAATTTAAAGTTGAATCAATGCTTCCCTGACAGGACATAGGACACAATTAATTTTACTATATGTTATCTACATTGGTTTCTCAGTACTGACCTTTCCACTGTGTGACAATCAATACAAATCATATGCTAATCTAAACTACCTTCAAAGATGACTTCACGGTGAAGTTCTCGTCAAAGGTTGACCTGCTCTTTTTTTAGATGCTGAACTGTCAACACATCACCATGTAAACAGAACACAGATTTCACTTCCGGAGCATCACCAAGGCCTTATTACTCACTGTGCACTGTCGCCGAAATACACACATACAACAACACCCTGAGCTCATATTATGAAGAATAAACAGTTACCTTTAAATCCCTACCAAAAATGCATAAATAAAACTCTTCTATCACCACCAAAATGAGAGAGGAAAAAATGTTCTAAAAATAGACTAGAACTACATTCGTGGGTACTGAACTGGAAGTATTAATTGTGAACTGATTCCTGACAGGGTTAGACAATTTCACCTCCATGGATAAAACTTCCATCCATGATCAAATCAATGTCTCTTAAATGCTGCTGCAAAGTTTTAAGGACTTTCATCCATGAATAGGACAGATACAGGCTTTTAGCTGACACCACTGTAACACAGACACAACTCAATTCCAAATGGCCGAATTTCAAAAATGCACAAAAACTTAAAGTTTAATTGTGATTTTGCTAATCAAGATAAACACTTCAAATAAACTGTAATTAGTTTTTAGTTCTAACACCAATCTGGAAATTACTAGAAATTAAACTAGACTGTTTAACTTTCTTAGAAAATTCAATTTTAAAAAATCATACATATTTTGATATGAAAATTTAAATTTAACTTAAATTTTAATGAAATTTTAAAACCTGAAGTTGACAAATTTTGTTCTATGGCAAAGTCTCTCCAATCCTTTGTCATAAACATCAATGGTTTTCCTTATCAGGTGTGAAGCAATTAAACCAAAGCTTGTCAGTGAAAGGTAACACCTGAAATCTGGTAGCATCTAAATACGCAAGCTAGGTCTAACCAAGTACATGACATCATTTTCACCCATGAAGGGGAGGAGTCTTCCGATGTCAGGCTTCCAGTAGTATTGAAGAGTTGGTGAAGTTCTCTGAAACCAAGCTAGCATGCCTTCTCCTAACTATATAAGTGAGAGAGAGAGGATGATTCTTGTATTTTACATGCAGTTATCGTAACTGAAACCATGAAAGGGTACAAGAAGAGGAAGACAACTTTTTTTAAACCTGGATATATTCCACATAACAAAGGAGTCACATATCTGACTGATAATACTCTACCAAGTTCCAGTGCTGCATCTGTTCCAGTGACAAGAAGAATGGATGCAGACAAGTTCTCTGTCACAGCAGTGACAAAGCCGACAAATGGGGGTCTCAAGTCAGTTCAGGCACCAGACTGTAATGGCACACCTGGGACTGCAAACATTCTACAACCATCATCCAAAGCAAAACTGGACCTGAAAGAGACAAATTTGAATGAGCATGATGGGACACGTATGATCTGTATGAAAAAAAATGTTGAAATGTGGAATGATATCATTCATCGCCATGGCAATCAAGTTCAACATATGTGGTAGACCAGAGTTCCAAATTGCTAATGAAATAAAATGGGGACTTGCTTGGAAGCATACTATGATGTGTAAAAACTGCAGCTTTAAGTCACCAGAGTATAAGTTGTATGATGAGATAAAAACAAATAAACCTGGGCCAAATCCTGCTGCTGTAAATATGATGTTTCAAGCTGGATACAAGATACACCATGGGCAACACCAGGGCTAGATACTTGCTTGCAGCCACTGACATTCCGCCACCTAGCAGAACATCTATGCAAAGGGCCTCCAACCTTGTAGGCAAAGCAACTGTGGAGATGAATGAAATGGACATGACAGAGAAGCTGAAACTAGTCAGACAAGTTAATGTTATGCGTGGTGTTCAGCATCCTGAGCAAATAAATGTTGCTTTTGATGCGAGATACAATGCCATTAGCTTTGGACATGAAAAGAAACCTGGTCAAAGTTCATCACAAGCTGTTGGAATTGCCTGCGAAACTGTTACAGAGGAAGCGATACATTGTGGGAACTACAATAGAAAACAAGCTGTGTTGGACTGGAGCATGGCTGAAGGGAAAAGGTTTTGATGTGAAATGTCCAGGAGGCCATGTTGACTGCACAGCAAATCTGTCACCAGTTGCACCACATTCAGAGTATGAAATGGCAAGAGAAATGGGGACAAAAATTTGTTCTGCAAGAGATTCTCATCAGACATGCAACAACAGATGGAGATGCACAGGCTGCTGCTGGCTTCCAAAATGCTTATACCATTCTGCATCAATGTGGAAAGTAGAAAGACTGTCGGATCCCATCCATTTGGGTCTGTTTACAGTTCAAACGGTGTAATTCTGCAATATTTAGTGAAAACATGTTTCCAGGAATAAGAACAAGAGAAGGAAAAAGCTCAAACAGAAAATTTTCAGCCAAGACATTAAAGCACGTTGCGGTTTAATCTTCAAACAAATGATGGAGGACAATAGTGGTGATGTTAAAAAATTAAATGTCAACTTCCCCAAGTATTGGATGCCACTCTGCGCTGTTATTCAGGGGACTGCTCCAAATGCCGGCAGTATTCAAAGGTCTGTGGGGGAGGAAGTACTAACAGCTGGTGGATGCGATCAGCATACCTGGGCCCTCATCAAATGACTCATCTCAACATGACAGAAAATGATAAGAACATCCTGCTAGAAGTTCTGAAAATGAAACTCTCCTGTGATGTTGTAGAAAGATTGCGACTGAACACAAACACACAGAAATGTGAGGCAGTGAACAGATCAATCAGTGTTTCATTACCTAAGAATGTGAACTATTCCACAAACTTTGAAGCAAGAGTGCATTCAACAATACACAGACTCAATAACAGCCTGGGATCATCACTGAAAAAAAAAGTAACACACTTGGGAGGTAAACTTTCAACAAGGACTCTGAGATCACTGGAGACAATGGATAAAGACTGCACTTACCATCAGTTGTATCAAAAGCATCCCAAAACAAGGAAACGTATTCTAGCAAGACGAGGAAATATGATACAGGCCCATCTGAGGTACAGGACACAGCAAGGCAATAGGAAGTCTGACTACTGCAAAGGACTGCTAGATACCAAGGGCGATCACTCCTATGCAAAGGTTTAGCAGGAGCCAATGGACACTGCAGACAGAAAAAGTTATCTTAATTCCATGTGCAAAATGAAAGCGCTCAAATACACCATGAATAACACATTGTACAGAAGGGAAAACTGTAGTGGGGAAATCCGTAGGTAACACAACGCATGTTATGTGCAGTTGTGTTACTTACTACCACCTGATGAGACCTATGGAGAGGTCGAAACAGTTTTCTCTGAATATGAAGACACAAATAAAGAAATTAAAAAGCAAAATAAATAAAGATTAAAAAAATCAAAATTAAAATAACATGACATGACAAGACATGACTTACTAGACTAGCTGAATGAATGAATGAATGAATGAATGAATGAATAAAAGGAAGGAAAGAAGGAAGGAAGGAAGGAATGTATTTAAGAAAGCACTGTCATACCAGCATGGTCTACTAAAATAAAGACCACACTCTTTCCTTTCTCCTTGTTACTCAACACATACATACATCCATCCATTCATCCATCCTTCCTTCCTTCCTTCCATGCCAGACATACATTGATATGGATGTGGGTGGGTGTAAAGGATATATCATGATACCTGAATTTATTCCATATTACAATTTCAACATCAACATGCAGTCAGGATAGTCACCATGGCCAATGCAATGACCATAACCTTTGCAATACTGTCTATTATTATTAATGGAATGACACTCTAGAACCAGATGATCCACATTCACACACAGACTTTTATGGCATAAATGGGATGCATCTAGCTCCTTTGGTATAGTCAGACTTCTCAACTTCACCATCAGTGCCAGTCTGTGAACATGTTTTTTCTTCCACGTGTTTGTTGTGGGATCCTTATATGACAATAGGCCATATAATCCATTGGCTGTTACATTTCCTGTCCATATTTTACAAACACTATTATGTGCTATTACAGAATTCAATGAAATTTTTGCTGACAGGCTTTCAAAAAAATCCTCCATTGCAACTTCAATATGGTGTAGGAATACATTGCTGCTAATAATAATGAGTGTCATCTCCAACAGATACCATTTCTTTGAATTTATAGGGAATTTTTTTTTCTTAATTTTTAAATTTTTTAAAATTAACTTTAAAAAAAAATTAATTAATTTTTTAAAATTTTAATTATATTTTCGGATTGCTACAGTCAATATACACAAGGTGTGAAAATCTCATGTGTCTATCATTAATAATAAAAATATTATAGCAATTTAAAGTTGAATCAATGCTTCCCTGACAGGGTTAGACAATTTCACCTCCATGGATAAAACTTCCATCCATGATCAAATCAATGTCTCTTAAATGCTGCTGCAAAGTTTTAAGGACTTTCATCCATGAATAGGACAGATACAGGCTTTTAGCTGACACCACTGTAACACAGACACAACTCAATTCCAAATGGCCGAATTTCAAAAATGCACAAAACTTAAAGTTTAATTGTGATTTTGCTAATCAAGATAAACACTTCAAATAAACTGTAATTAGTTTTTAGTTCTAACACCAATCTGGAAATTACTAGAAATTAAACTAGACTGTTTAACTTTCTTAGAAAATTCAATTTTAAAAAATCATACATATTTTGATATGAAAATTTAAATTTAACTTAAATTTTAATGAAATTTTAAAACCTGAAGTTGACAAATTTTGTTCTATGGCAAAGTCTCTCCAATCCTTTGTCATAAACATCAATGGTTTTCCTTATCAGGTGTGAAGCAATTAAACCAAAGCTTGTCAGTGAAAGGTAACACCTGAAATCTGGTAGCATCTAAATACGCAAGCTAGGTCTAACCAAGTACATGACATCATTTTCACCCATGAAGGGGAGGAGTCTTCCGATGTCAGGCTTCCAGTAGTATTGAAGAGTTGGTGAAGTTCTCTGAAACCAAGCTAGCATGCCTTCTCCTAACTATATAAGTGAGAGAGAGAGGATGATTCTTGTATTTTACATGCAGTTATCGTAACTGAAACCATGAAAGGGTACAAGAAGAGGAAGACAACTTTTTTTAAACCTGGATATATTCCACATAACAAAGGAGTCACATATCTGACTGATAATACTCTACCAAGTTCCAGTGCTGCATCTGTTCCAGTGACAAGAAGAATGGATGCAGACAAGTTCTCTGTCACAGCAGTGACAAAGCCGACAAATGGGGGTCTCAAGTCAGTTCAGGCACCAGACTGTAATGGCACACCTGGGACTGCAAACATTCTACAACCATCATCCAAAGCAAAACTGGACCTGAAAGAGACAAATTTGAATGAGCATGATGGGACACGTATGATCTGTATGAAAAAAAATGTTGAAATGTGGAATGATATCATTCATCGCCATGGCAATCAAGTCAACATATGTGGTAGACCAGAGTTCCAAATTGCTAATGAAATAAAATGGGGACTTGCTTGGAAGCATACTATGATGTGTAAAAACTGCAGCTTTAAGTCACCAGAGTATAAGTTGTATGATGAGATAAAAACAAATAAACCTGGGCCAAATCCTGCTGCTGTAAATATGATGTTTCAAGCTGGATTACAAGATACACCAATGGGCAACACCAGGGCTAGATACTTGCTTGCAGCCACTGACATTCCGCCACCTAGCAGAACATCTATGCAAAGGGCCTCCAACCTTGTAGGCAAAGCAACTGTGGAGATGAATGAAATGGACATGACAGAGAAGCTGAAACTAGTCAGACAAGTTAATGTTATGCGTGGTGTTCAGCATCCTGAGCAAATAAATGTTGCTTTTGATGCGAGATACAATGCCATTAGCTTTGGACATGAAAAGAAACCTGGTCAAAGTTCATCACAAGCTGTTGGAATTGCCTGCGAAACTGTTACAGAGAAGCGATACATTGTGGGAACTACAATAGAAAACAAGCTGTGTTGGACTGGAGCATGGCTGAAGGGAAAAGGTTTTGATGTGAAATGTCCAGGAGGCCATGTTGACTGCACAGCAAATCTGTCACCAGTTGCACCACATTCAGAGTATGAAATGGCAAGAGAAATGGGACAAAAATTTGTTCTGCAAGAGATTCTCATCAGACATGCAACAACAGATGGAGATGCACAGGCTGCTGCTGGCTTCCAAAATGCTTATACCATTCTGCATCCAATGTGGAAAGTAGAAAGACTGTCGGATCCCATCCATTTGGGTCGTTTACAGTTCAAACGGTGTAATTCTGCAATATTTAGTGAAAACATGTTTCCAGGAATAAGAACAAGAGAAGGAAAAAGGCTCAAACAGAAAATTTTCAGCCAAGACATTAAAGCACGTTGCGGTTTAATCTTCAAACAAATGATGGAGGACAATAGTGGTGATGTTAAAAAAATTAAATGTCAACTTCCCCAAGTATTGGATGCCACTCTGCGCTGTTATTCAGGGGACTGCTCCAAATGCCGGCAGTATTCAAAGGTCTGTGGGGGAGGAAGTACTAACAGCTGGTGGATGCGATCAGCATACCTGGGCCCTCATCAAATGACTCATCTCAACATGACAGAAAATGATAAGAACATCCTGCTAGAAGTTCTGAAAATGAAACTCTCCTGTGATGTTGTAGAAAGATTGCGACTGAACACAAACACACAGAAATGTGAGGCAGTGAACAGATCAATCAGTGTTTCATTACCTAAGAATGTGAACTATTCCACAAACTTTGAAGCAAGAGTGCATTCAACAATACACAGACTCAATAACAGCCTGGGATCATCACTGAAAAAAAAAGTAACACACTTGGGAGGTAAACTTTCAACAAGGACTCTGAGATCACTGGAGACAATGGATAAAGACTGCACTTACCATCAGTTGTATCAAAAGCATCCCAAAACAAGGAAACGTATTCTAGCAAGACGAGGAAATATGATACAGGCCCATCTGAGGTACAGGACACAGCAAGGCAATAGGAAGTCTGACTACTGCAAAGGACTGCTAGATACCAAGGGCGATCACTCCTATGCAAAGGTTTAGCAGGAGCCAATGGACACTGCAGACAGAAAAAGTTATCTTAATTCCATGTGCAAAATGAAAGCGCTCAAATACACCATGAATAACACATTGTACAGAAGGGAAAACTGTAGTGGGGAAATCCGTAGGTAACACAACGCATGTTATGTGCAGTTGTGTTACTTACTACCACCTGATGAGACCTATGGAGAGGTCGAAACAGTTTTCTCTGAATATGAAGACACAAATAAAGAAATTAAAAAGCAAAATAAATAAAGATTAAAAAAATCAAAATTAAAATAACATGACATGACAAGACATGACTTACTAGACTAGCTGAATGAATGAATGAATGAATGAATGAATGAATAAAAGGAAGGAAAGAAGGAAGGAAGGAAGGAATGTATTTAAGAAAGCACTGTCATACCAGCATGGTCTACTAAAATAAAGACCACACTCTTTCCTTTCTCCTTGTTACTCAACACATACATACATCCATCCATTCATCCATCCTTCCTTCCTTCCTTCCATGCCAGACATACATTGATATGGATGTGGGTGGGTGTAAAGGATATATCATGATACCTGAATTTATTCCATATTACAATTTCAACATCAACATGCAGTCAGGATAGTCACCATGGCCAATGCAATGACCATAACCTTTGCAATACTGTCTATTATTATTAATGGAATGACACTCTAGAACCAGATGATCCACATTCACACACAGACTTTTATGGCATAAATGGGATGCATCTAGCTCCTTTGGTATAGTCAGACTTCTCAACTTCACCATCAGTGCCAGTCTGTGAACATGTTTTTTCTTCCACGTGTTTGTTGTGGGATCCTTATATGACAATAGGCCATATAATCCATTGGCTGTTACATTTCCTGTCCATATTTTACAAACACTATTATGTGCTATTACAGAATTCAATGAAATTTTTGCTGACAGGCTTTCAAAAAAATCCTCCATTGCAACTTCAATATGGTGTAGGAATACATTGCTGCTAATAATAATGAGTGTCATCTCCAACAGATACCATTTCTTTGAATTTATAGGGAATTTTTTTTTCTTAATTTTTAAATTTTTTAAAATTAACTTTAAAAAAAAATTAATTAATTTTTTAAAATTTTAATTATATTTTCGGATTGCTACAGTCAATATACACAAGGTGTGAAAATCTCATGTGTCTATCATTAATAATAAAAATATTATAGCAATTTAAAGTTGAATCAATGCTTCCCTGACAGGACATAGGACACAATTAATTTTACTATATGTTATCTACATTGGTTTCTCAGTACTGACCTTTCCACTGTGTGACAATCAATACAAATCATATGCTAATCTAAACTACCTTCAAAGATGACTTCACGGTGAAGTTCTCGTCAAAGGTTGACCTGCTCTTTTTTTAGATGCTGAACTGTCAACACATCACCATGTAAACAGAACACAGATTTCACTTCCGGAGCATCACCAAGGCCTTATTACTCACTGTGCACTGTCGCCGAAATACACACATACAACAACACCCTGAGCTCATATTATGAAGAATAAACAGTTACCTTTAAATCCCTACCAAAAATGCATAAATAAAACTCTTCTATCACCACCAAAATGAGAGAGGAAAAAATGTTCTAAAAATAGACTAGAACTACATTCGTGGGTACTGAACTGGAAGTATTAATTGTGAACTGATTCCTGACAGGGTTAGACAATTTCACCTCCATGGATAAAACTTCCATCCATGATCAAATCAATGTCTCTTAAATGCTGCTGCAAAGTTTTAAGGACTTTCATCCATGAATAGGACAGATACAGGCTTTTAGCTGACACCACTGTAACACAGACACAACTCAATTCCAAATGGCCGAATTTCAAAAATGCACAAAACTTAAAGTTTAATTGTGATTTTGCTAATCAAGATAAACACTTCAAATAAACTGTAATTAGTTTTTAGTTCTAACACCAATCTGGAAATTACTAGAAATTAAACTAGACTGTTTAACTTTCTTAGAAAATTCAATTTTAAAAAATCATACATATTTTGATATGAAAATTTAAATTTAACTTAAATTTTAATGAAATTTTAAAACCTGAAGTTGACAAATTTTGTTCTATGGCAAAGTCTCTCCAATCCTTTGTCATAAACATCAATGGTTTTCCTTATCAGGTGTGAAGCAATTAAACCAAAGCTTGTCAGTGAAAGGTAACACCTGAAATCTGGTAGCATCTAAATACGCAAGCTAGGTCTAACCAAGTACATGACATCATTTTCACCCATGAAGGGGAGGAGTCTTCCGATGTCAGGCTTCCAGTAGTATTGAAGAGTTGGTGAAGTTCTCTGAAACCAAGCTAGCATGCCTTCTCCTAACTATATAAGTGAGAGAGAGAGGATGATTCTTGTATTTTACATGCAGTTATCGTAACTGAAACCATGAAAGGGTACAAGAAGAGGAAGACAACTTTTTTTAAACCTGGATATATTCCACATAACAAAGGAGTCACATATCTGACTGATAATACTCTACCAAGTTCCAGTGCTGCATCTGTTCCAGTGACAAGAAGAATGGATGCAGACAAGTTCTCTGTCACAGCAGTGACAAAGCCGACAAATGGGGGTCTCAAGTCAGTTCAGGCACCAGACTGTAATGGCACACCTGGGACTGCAAACATTCTACAACCATCATCCAAAGCAAAACTGGACCTGAAAGAGACAAATTTGAATGAGCATGATGGGACACGTATGATCTGTATGAAAAAAAATGTTGAAATGTGGAATGATATCATTCATCGCCATGGCAATCAAGTCAACACATGTGGTAGACCAGAGTTCCAAATTGCTAATGAAATAAAATGGGGACTTGCTTGGAAGCATACTATGATGTGTAAAAACTGCAGCTTTAAGTCACCAGAGTATAAGTTGTATGATGAGATAAAAACAAATAAACCTGGGCCAAATCCTGCTGCTGTAAATATGATGTTTCAAGCTGGATTACAAGATACACCAATGGGCAACACCAGGGCTAGATACTTGCTTGCAGCCACTGACATTCCGCCACCTAGCAGAACATCTATGCAAAGGGCCTCCAACCTTGTAGGCAAAGCAACTGTGGAGATGAATGAAATGGACATGACAGAGAAGCTGAAACTAGTCAGACAAGTTAATGTTATGCGTGGTGTTCAGCATCCTGAGCAAATAAATGTTGCTTTTGATGCGAGATACAATGCCATTAGCTTTGGACATGAAAAGAAACCTGGTCAAAGTTCATCACAAGCTGTTGGAATTGCCTGCGAAACTGTTACAGAGAAGCGATACATTGTGGGAACTACAATAGAAAACAAGCTGTGTTGGACTGGAGCATGGCTGAAGGGAAAAGGTTTTGATGTGAAATGTCCAGGAGGCCATGTTGACTGCACAGCAAATCTGTCACCAGTTGCACCACATTCAGAGTATGAAATGGCAAGAGAAATGGGACAAAAATTTGTTCTGCAAGAGATTCTCATCAGACATGCAACAACAGATGGAGATGCACAGGCTGCTGCTGGCTTCCAAAATGCTTATACCATTCTGCATCCAATGTGGAAAGTAGAAAGACTGTCGGATCCCATCCATTTGGGTCGTTTACAGTTCAAACGGTGTAATTCTGCAATATTTAGTGAAAACATGTTTCCAGGAATAAGAACAAGAGAAGGAAAAAGGCTCAAACAGAAAATTTTCAGCCAAGACATTAAAGCACGTTGCGGTTTAATCTTCAAACAAATGATGGAGGACAATAGTGGTGATGTTAAAAAAATTAAATGTCAACTTCCCCAAGTATTGGATGCCACTCTGCGCTGTTATTCAGGGGACTGCTCCAAATGCCGGCAGTATTCAAAGGTCTGTGGGGGAGGAAGTACTAACAGCTGGTGGATGCGATCAGCATACCTGGGCCCTCATCAAATGACTCATCTCAACATGACAGAAAATGATAAGAACATCCTGCTAGAAGTTCTGAAAATGAAACTCTCCTGTGATGTTGTAGAAAGATTGCGACTGAACACAAACACACAGAAATGTGAGGCAGTGAACAGATCAATCAGTGTTTCATTACCTAAGAATGTGAACTATTCCACAAACTTTGAAGCAAGAGTGCATTCAACAATACACAGACTCAATAACAGCCTGGGATCATCACTGAAAAAAAAAGTAACACACTTGGGAGGTAAACTTTCAACAAGGACTCTGAGATCACTGGAGACAATGGATAAAGACTGCACTTACCATCAGTTGTATCAAAAGCATCCCAAAACAAGGAAACGTATTCTAGCAAGACGAGGAAATATGATACAGGCCCATCTGAGGTACAGGACACAGCAAGGCAATAGGAAGTCTGACTACTGCAAAGGACTGCTAGATACCAAGGGCGATCACTCCTATGCAAAGGTTTAGCAGGAGCCAATGGACACTGCAGACAGAAAAAGTTATCTTAATTCCATGTGCAAAATGAAAGCGCTCAAATACACCATGAATAACACATTGTACAGAAGGGAAAACTGTAGTGGGGAAATCCGTAGGTAACACAACGCATGTTATGTGCAGTTGTGTTACTTACTACCACCTGATGAGACCTATGGAGAGGTCGAAACAGTTTTCTCTGAATATGAAGACACAAATAAAGAAATTAAAAAGCAAAATAAATAAAGATTAAAAAAATCAAAATTAAAATAACATGACATGACAAGACATGACTTACTAGACTAGCTGAATGAATGAATGAATGAATGAATGAATGAATAAAAGGAAGGAAAGAAGGAAGGAAGGAAGGAATGTATTTAAGAAAGCACTGTCATACCAGCATGGTCTACTAAAATAAAGACCACACTCTTTCCTTTCTCCTTGTTACTCAACACATACATACATCCATCCATTCATCCATCCTTCCTTCCTTCCTTCCATGCCAGACATACATTGATATGGATGTGGGTGGATGTAAAGGATATATCATGATACCTGAATTTATTCCATATTACAATTTCAACATCAACATGCAGTCAGGATAGTCACCATGGCCAATGCAATGACCATAACCTTTGCAATACTGTCTATTATTATTAATGGAATGACACTCTAGAACCAGATGATCCACATTCACACACAGACTTTTATGGCATAAATGGGATGCATCTAGCTCCTTTGGTATAGTCAGACTTCTCAACTTCACCATCAGTGCCAGTCTGTGAACATGTTTTTTCTTCCACGTGTTTGTTGTGGGATCCTTATATGACAATAGGCCATATAATCCATTGGCTGTTACATTTCCTGTCCATATTTTACAAACACTATTATGTGCTATTACAGAATTCAATGAAATTTTTGCTGACAGGCTTTCAAAAAAATCCTCCATTGCAACTTCAATATGGTGTAGGAATACATTGCTGCTAATAATAATGAGTGTCATCTCCAACAGATACCATTTCTTTGAATTTATAGGGAATTTTTTTTTCTTAATTTTTAAATTTTTTAAAATTAACTTTAAAAAAAAATTAATTAATTTTTTAAAATTTTAATTATATTTTCGGATTGCTACAGTCAATATACACAAGGTGTGAAAATCTCATGTGTCTATCATTAATAATAAAAATATTATAGCAATTTAAAGTTGAATCAATGCTTCCCTGACAGGACATAGGACACAATTAATTTTACTATATGTTATCTACATTGGTTTCTCAGTACTGACCTTTCCACTGTGTGACAATCAATACAAATCATATGCTAATCTAAACTACCTTCAAAGATGACTTCACGGTGAAGTTCTCGTCAAAGGTTGACCTGCTCTTTTTTTAGATGCTGAACTGTCAACACATCACCATGTAAACAGAACACAGATTTCACTTCCGGAGCATCACCAAGGCCTTATTACTCACTGTGCACTGTCGCCGAAATACACACATACAACAACACCCTGAGCTCATATTATGAAGAATAAACAGTTACCTTTAAATCCCTACCAAAAATGCATAAATAAAACTCTTCTATCACCACCAAAATGAGAGAGGAAAAAATGTTCTAAAAATAGACTAGAACTACATTCGTGGGTACTGAACTGGAAGTATTAATTGTGAACTGATTCCTGACAGGGTTAGACAATTTCACCTCCATGGATAAAACTTCCATCCATGATCAAATCAATGTCTCTTAAATGCTGCTGCAAAGTTTTAAGGACTTTCATCCATGAATAGGACAGATACAGGCTTTTAGCTGACACCACTGTAACACAGACACAACTCAATTCCAAATGGCCGAATTTCAAAAATGCACAAAACTTAAAGTTTAATTGTGATTTTGCTAATCAAGATAAACACTTCAAATAAACTGTAATTAGTTTTTAGTTCTAACACCAATCTGGAAATTACTAGAAATTAAACTAGACTGTTTAACTTTCTTAGAAAATTCAATTTTAAAAAATCATACATATTTTGATATGAAAATTTAAATTTAACTTAAATTTTAATGAAATTTTAAAACCTGAAGTTGACAAATTTTGTTCTATGGCAAAGTCTCTCCAATCCTTTGTCATAAACATCAATGGTTTTCCTTATCAGGTGTGAAGCAATTAAACCAAAGCTTGTCAGTGAAAGGTAACACCTGAAATCTGGTAGCATCTAAATACGCAAGCTAGGTCTAACCAAGTACATGACATCATTTTCACCCATGAAGGGGAGGAGTCTTCCGATGTCAGGCTTCCAGTAGTATTGAAGAGTTGGTGAAGTTCTCTGAAACCAAGCTAGCATGCCTTCTCCTAACTATATAAGTGAGAGAGAGAGGATGATTCTTGTATTTTACATGCAGTTATCGTAACTGAAACCATGAAAGGGTACAAGAAGAGGAAGACAACTTTTTTTAAACCTGGATATATTCCACATAACAAAGGAGTCACATATCTGACTGATAATACTCTACCAAGTTCCAGTGCTGCATCTGTTCCAGTGACAAGAAGAATGGATGCAGACAAGTTCTCTGTCACAGCAGTGACAAAGCCGACAAATGGGGGTCTCAAGTCAGTTCAGGCACCAGACTGTAATGGCACACCTGGGACTGCAAACATTCTACAACCATCATCCAAAGCAAAACTGGACCTGAAAGAGACAAATTTGAATGAGCATGATGGGACACGTATGATCTGTATGAAAAAAAATGTTGAAATGTGGAATGATATCATTCATCGCCATGGCAATCAAGTCAACATATGTGGTAGACCAGAGTTCCAAATTGCTAATGAAATAAAATGGGGACTTGCTTGGAAGCATACTATGATGTGTAAAAACTGCAGCTTTAAGTCACCAGAGTATAAGTTGTATGATGAGATAAAAACAAATAAACCTGGGCCAAATCCTGCTGCTGTAAATATGATGTTTCAAGCTGGATTACAAGATACACCAATGGGCAACACCAGGGCTAGATACTTGCTTGCAGCCACTGACATTCCGCCACCTAGCAGAACATCTATGCAAAGGGCCTCCAACCTTGTAGGCAAAGCAACTGTGGAGATGAATGAAATGGACATGACAGAGAAGCTGAAACTAGTCAGACAAGTTAATGTTATGCGTGGTGTTCAGCATCCTGAGCAAATAAATGTTGCTTTTGATGCGAGATACAATGCCATTAGCTTTGGACATGAAAAGAAACCTGGTCAAAGTTCATCACAAGCTGTTGGAATTGCCTGCGAAACTGTTACAGAGAAGCGATACATTGTGGGAACTACAATAGAAAACAAGCTGTGTTGGACTGGAGCATGGCTGAAGGGAAAAGGTTTTGATGTGAAATGTCCAGGAGGCCATGTTGACTGCACAGCAAATCTGTCACCAGTTGCACCACATTCAGAGTATGAAATGGCAAGAGAAATGGGACAAAAATTTGTTCTGCAAGAGATTCTCATCAGACATGCAACAACAGATGGAGATGCACAGGCTGCTGCTGGCTTCCAAAATGCTTATACCATTCTGCATCCAATGTGGAAAGTAGAAAGACTGTCGGATCCCATCCATTTGGGTCGTTTACAGTTCAAACGGTGTAATTCTGCAATATTTAGTGAAAACATGTTTCCAGGAATAAGAACAAGAGAAGGAAAAAGGCTCAAACAGAAAATTTTCAGCCAAGACATTAAAGCACGTTGCGGTTTAATCTTCAAACAAATGATGGAGGACAATAGTGGTGATGTTAAAAAAATTAAATGTCAACTTCCCCAAGTATTGGATGCCACTCTGCGCTGTTATTCAGGGGACTGCTCCAAATGCCGGCAGTATTCAAAGGTCTGTGGGGGAGGAAGTACTAACAGCTGGTGGATGCGATCAGCATACCTGGGCCCTCATCAAATGACTCATCTCAACATGACAGAAAATGATAAGAACATCCTGCTAGAAGTTCTGAAAATGAAACTCTCCTGTGATGTTGTAGAAAGATTGCGACTGAACACAAACACACAGAAATGTGAGGCAGTGAACAGATCAATCAGTGTTTCATTACCTAAGAATGTGAACTATTCCACAAACTTTGAAGCAAGAGTGCATTCAACAATACACAGACTCAATAACAGCCTGGGATCATCACTGAAAAAAAAAGTAACACACTTGGGAGGTAAACTTTCAACAAGGACTCTGAGATCACTGGAGACAATGGATAAAGACTGCACTTACCATCAGTTGTATCAAAAGCATCCCAAAACAAGGAAACGTATTCTAGCAAGACGAGGAAATATGATACAGGCCCATCTGAGGTACAGGACACAGCAAGGCAATAGGAAGTCTGACTACTGCAAAGGACTGCTAGATACCAAGGGCGATCACTCCTATGCAAAGGTTTAGCAGGAGCCAATGGACACTGCAGACAGAAAAAGTTATCTTAATTCCATGTGCAAAATGAAAGCGCTCAAATACACCATGAATAACACATTGTACAGAAGGGAAAACTGTAGTGGGGAAATCCGTAGGTAACACAACGCATGTTATGTGCAGTTGTGTTACTTACTACCACCTGATGAGACCTATGGAGAGGTCGAAACAGTTTTCTCTGAATATGAAGACACAAATAAAGAAATTAAAAAGCAAAATAAATAAAGATTAAAAAAATCAAAATTAAAATAACATGACATGACAAGACATGACTTACTAGACTAGCTGAATGAATGAATGAATGAATGAATGAATGAATAAAAGGAAGGAAAGAAGGAAGGAAGGAAGGAATGTATTTAAGAAAGCACTGTCATACCAGCATGGTCTACTAAAATAAAGACCACACTCTTTCCTTTCTCCTTGTTACTCAACACATACATACATCCATCCATTCATCCATCCTTCCTTCCTTCCTTCCATGCCAGACATACATTGATATGGATGTGGGTGGGTGTAAAGGATATATCATGATACCTGAATTTATTCCATATTACAATTTCAACATCAACATGCAGTCAGGATAGTCACCATGGCCAATGCAATGACCATAACCTTTGCAATACTGTCTATTATTATTAATGGAATGACACTCTAGAACCAGATGATCCACATTCACACACAGACTTTTATGGCATAAATGGGATGCATCTAGCTCCTTTGGTATAGTCAGACTTCTCAACTTCACCATCAGTGCCAGTCTGTGAACATGTTTTTTCTTCCACGTGTTTGTTGTGGGATCCTTATATGACAATAGGCCATATAATCCATTGGCTGTTACATTTCCTGTCCATATTTTACAAACACTATTATGTGCTATTACAGAATTCAATGAAATTTTTGCTGACAGGCTTTCAAAAAAATCCTCCATTGCAACTTCAATATGGTGTAGGAATACATTGCTGCTAATAATAATGAGTGTCATCTCCAACAGATACCATTTCTTTGAATTTATAGGGAATTTTTTTTTCTTAATTTTTAAATTTTTTAAAATTAACTTTAAAAAAAAATTAATTAATTTTTTAAAATTTTAATTATATTTTCGGATTGCTACAGTCAATATACACAAGGTGTGAAAATCTCATGTGTCTATCATTAATAATAAAAATATTATAGCAATTTAAAGTTGAATCAATGCTTCCCTGACAGGACATAGGACACAATTAATTTTACTATATGTTATCTACATTGGTTTCTCAGTACTGACCTTTCCACTGTGTGACAATCAATACAAATCATATGCTAATCTAAACTACCTTCAAAGATGACTTCACGGTGAAGTTCTCGTCAAAGGTTGACCTGCTCTTTTTTTAGATGCTGAACTGTCAACACATCACCATGTAAACAGAACACAGATTTCACTTCCGGAGCATCACCAAGGCCTTATTACTCACTGTGCACTGTCGCCGAAATACACACATACAACAACACCCTGAGCTCATATTATGAAGAATAAACAGTTACCTTTAAATCCCTACCAAAAATGCATAAATAAAACTCTTCTATCACCACCAAAATGAGAGAATAAAAAATGTTCTAAAAATAGGCTAGAACTACATTCGTGGGTACTGAACTGGAAGTATTAATTGTGAACTGATTCCTGACAGGGTTAGACAATTTCACCTCCATGGATAAAACTTCCATCCATGATCAAATCAATGTCTCTTAAATGCTGCTGCAAAGTTTTAAGGACTTTCATCCATGAATAGGACAGATACAGGCTTTTAGCTGACACCACTGTAACACAGACACAACTCAATTCCAAATGGCCGAATTTCAAAAATGCACAAAACTTAAAGTTTAATTGTGATTTTGCTAATCAAGATAAACACTTCAAATAAACTGTAATTAGTTTTTAGTTCTAACACCAATCTGGAAATTACTAGAAATTAAACTAGACTGTTTAACTTTCTTAGAAAATTCAATTTTAAAAAATCATACATATTTTGATATGAAAATTTAAATTTAACTTAAATTTTAATGAAATTTTAAAACCTGAAGTTGACAAATTTTGTTCTATGGCAAGGTCTCTCCAATCCTTTGTCATAAACATCAATGGTTTTCCTTATCAGGTGTGAAGCAATTAAACCAAAGCTTGTCAGTGAAAGGTAACACCTGAAATCTGGTAGCATCTAAATACGCAAGCTAGGTCTAACCAAGTACATGACATCATTTTCACCCATGAAGGGGAGGAGTCTTCCGATGTCAGGCTTCCAGTAGTATTGAAGAGTTGGTGAAGTTCTCTGAAACCAAGCTAGCATGCCTTCTCCTAACTATATAAGTGAGAGAGAGAGGATGATTCTTGTATTTTACATGCAGTTATCGTAACTGAAACCATGAAAGGGTACAAGAAGAGGAAGACAACTTTTTTTAAACCTGGATATATTCCACATAACAAAGGAGTCACATATCTGACTGATAATACTCTACCAAGTTCCAGTGCTGCATCTGTTCCAGTGACAAGAAGAATGGATGCAGACAAGTTCTCTGTCACAGCAGTGACAAAGCCGACAAATGGGGGTCTCAAGTCAGTTCAGGCACCAGACTGTAATGGCACACCTGGGACTGCAAACATTCTACAACCATCATCCAAAGCAAAACTGGACCTGAAAGAGACAAATTTGAATGAGCATGATGGGACACGTATGATCTGTATGAAAAAAAATGTTGAAATGTGGAATGATATCATTCATCGCCATGGCAATCAAGTCAACATATGTGGTAGACCAGAGTTCCAAATTGCTAATGAAATAAAATGGGGACTTGCTTGGAAGCATACTATGATGTGTAAAAACTGCAGCTTTAAGTCACCAGAGTATAAGTTGTATGATGAGATAAAAACAAATAAACCTGGGCCAAATCCTGCTGCTGTAAATATGATGTTTCAAGCTGGATTACAAGATACACCAATGGGCAACACCAGGGCTAGATACTTGCTTGCAGCCACTGACATTCCGCCACCTAGCAGAACATCTATGCAAAGGGCCTCCAACCTTGTAGGCAAAGCAACTGTGGAGATGAATGAAATGGACATGACAGAGAAGCTGAAACTAGTCAGACAAGTTAATGTTATGCGTGGTGTTCAGCATCCTGAGCAAATAAATGTTGCTTTTGATGCGAGATACAATGCCATTAGCTTTGGACATGAAAAGAAACCTGGTCAAAGTTCATCACAAGCTGTTGGAATTGCCTGCGAAACTGTTACAGAGAAGCGATACATTGTGGGAACTACAATAGAAAACAAGCTGTGTTGGACTGGAGCATGGCTGAAGGGAAAAGGTTTTGATGTGAAATGTCCAGGAGGCCATGTTGACTGCACAGCAAATCTGTCACCAGTTGCACCACATTCAGAGTATGAAATGGCAAGAGAAATGGGACAAAAATTTGTTCTGCAAGAGATTCTCATCAGACATGCAACAACAGATGGAGATGCACAGGCTGCTGCTGGCTTCCAAAATGCTTATACCATTCTGCATCCAATGTGGAAAGTAGAAAGACTGTCGGATCCCATCCATTTGGGTCGTTTACAGTTCAAACGGTGTAATTCTGCAATATTTAGTGAAAACATGTTTCCAGGAATAAGAACAAGAGAAGGAAAAAGGCTCAAACAGAAAATTTTCAGCCAAGACATTAAAGCACGTTGCGGTTTAATCTTCAAACAAATGATGGAGGACAATAGTGGTGATGTTAAAAAAATTAAATGTCAACTTCCCCAAGTATTGGATGCCACTCTGCGCTGTTATTCAGGGGACTGCTCCAAATGCCGGCAGTATTCAAAGGTCTGTGGGGGAGGAAGTACTAACAGCTGGTGGATGCGATCAGCATACCTGGGCCCTCATCAAATGACTCATCTCAACATGACAGAAAATGATAAGAACATCCTGCTAGAAGTTCTGAAAATGAAACTCTCCTGTGATGTTGTAGAAAGATTGCGACTGAACACAAACACACAGAAATGTGAGGCAGTGAACAGATCAATCAGTGTTTCATTACCTAAGAATGTGAACTATTCCACAAACTTTGAAGCAAGAGTGCATTCAACAATACACAGACTCAATAACAGCCTGGGATCATCACTGAAAAAAAAAGTAACACACTTGGGAGGTAAACTTTCAACAAGGACTCTGAGATCACTGGAGACAATGGATAAAGACTGCACTTACCATCAGTTGTATCAAAAGCATCCCAAAACAAGGAAACGTATTCTAGCAAGACGAGGAAATATGATACAGGCCCATCTGAGGTACAGGACACAGCAAGGCAATAGGAAGTCTGACTACTGCAAAGGACTGCTAGATACCAAGGGCGATCACTCCTATGCAAAGGTTTAGCAGGAGCCAATGGACACTGCAGACAGAAAAAGTTATCTTAATTCCATGTGCAAAATGAAAGCGCTCAAATACACCATGAATAACACATTGTACAGAAGGGAAAACTGTAGTGGGGAAATCCGTAGGTAACACAACGCATGTTATGTGCAGTTGTGTTACTTACTACCACCTGATGAGACCTATGGAGAGGTCGAAACAGTTTTCTCTGAATATGAAGACACAAATAAAGAAATTAAAAAGCAAAATAAATAAAGATTAAAAAAATCAAAATTAAAATAACATGACATGACAAGACATGACTTACTAGACTAGCTGAATGAATGAATGAATGAATGAATGAATGAATAAAAGGAAGGAAAGAAGGAAGGAAGGAAGGAATGTATTTAAGAAAGCACTGTCATACCAGCATGGTCTACTAAAATAAAGACCACACTCTTTCCTTTCTCCTTGTTACTCAACACATACATACATCCATCCATTCATCCATCCTTCCTTCCTTCCTTCCATGCCAGACATACATTGATATGGATGTGGGTGGGTGTAAAGGATATATCATGATACCTGAATTTATTCCATATTACAATTTCAACATCAACATGCAGTCAGGATAGTCACCATGGCCAATGCAATGACCATAACCTTTGCAATACTGTCTATTATTATTAATGGAATGACACTCTAGAACCAGATGATCCACATTCACACACAGACTTTTATGGCATAAATGGGATGCATCTAGCTCCTTTGGTATAGTCAGACTTCTCAACTTCACCATCAGTGCCAGTCTGTGAACATGTTTTTTCTTCCACGTGTTTGTTGTGGGATCCTTATATGACAATAGGCCATATAATCCATTGGCTGTTACATTTCCTGTCCATATTTTACAAACACTATTATGTGCTATTACAGAATTCAATGAAATTTTTGCTGACAGGCTTTCAAAAAAATCCTCCATTGCAACTTCAATATGGTGTAGGAATACATTGCTGCTAATAATAATGAGTGTCATCTCCAACAGATACCATTTCTTTGAATTTATAGGGAATTTTTTTTTCTTAATTTTTAAATTTTTTAAAATTAACTTTAAAAAAAAATTAATTAATTTTTTAAAATTTTAATTATATTTTCGGATTGCTACAGTCAATATACACAAGGTGTGAAAATCTCATGTGTCTATCATTAATAATAAAAATATTATAGCAATTTAAAGTTGAATCAATGCTTCCCTGACAGGGTTAGACAATTTCACCTCCATGGATAAAACTTCCATCCATGATCAAATCAATGTCTCTTAAATGCTGCTGCAAAGTTTTAAGGACTTTCATCCATGAATAGGACAGATACAGGCTTTTAGCTGACACCACTGTAACACAGACACAACTCAATTCCAAATGGCCGAATTTCAAAAATGCACAAAACTTAAAGTTTAATTGTGATTTTGCTAATCAAGATAAACACTTCAAATAAACTGTAATTAGTTTTTAGTTCTAACACCAATCTGGAAATTACTAGAAATTAAACTAGACTGTTTAACTTTCTTAGAAAATTCAATTTTAAAAAATCATACATATTTTGATATGAAAATTTAAATTTAACTTAAATTTTAATGAAATTTTAAAACCTGAAGTTGACAAATTTTGTTCTATGGCAAAGTCTCTCCAATCCTTTGTCATAAACATCAATGGTTTTCCTTATCAGGTGTGAAGCAATTAAACCAAAGCTTGTCAATGAAAGGTAACACCTGAAATCTGGTAGCATCTAAATACGCAAGCTAGGTCTAACCAAGTACATGACATCATTTTCACCCATGAAGGGGAGGAGTCTTCCGATGTCAGGCTTCCAGTAGTATTGAAGAGTTGGTGAAGTTCTCTGAAACCAAGCTAGCATGCCTTCTCCTAACTATATAAGTGAGAGAGAGAGGATGATTCTTGTATTTTACATGCAGTTATCGTAACTGAAACCATGAAAGGGTACAAGAAGAGGAAGACAACTTTTTTTAAACCTGGATATATTCCACATAACAAAGGAGTCACATATCTGACTGATAATACTCTACCAAGTTCCAGTGCTGCATCTGTTCCAGTGACAAGAAGAATGGATGCAGACAAGTTCTCTGTCACAGCAGTGACAAAGCCGACAAATGGGGGTCTCAAGTCAGTTCAGGCACCAGACTGTAATGGCACACCTGGGACTGCAAACATTCTACAACCATCATCCAAAGCAAAACTGGACCTGAAAGAGACAAATTTGAATGAGCATGATGGGACACGTATGATCTGTATGAAAAAAAATGTTGAAATGTGGAATGATATCATTCATCGCCATGGCAATCAAGTCAACATATGTGGTAGACCAGAGTTCCAAATTGCTAATGAAATAAAATGGGGACTTGCTTGGAAGCATACTATGATGTGTAAAAACTGCAGCTTTAAGTCACCAGAGTATAAGTTGTATGATGAGATAAAAACAAATAAACCTGGGCCAAATCCTGCTGCTGTAAATATGATGTTTCAAGCTGGATTACAAGATACACCAATGGGCAACACCAGGGCTAGATACTTGCTTGCAGCCACTGACATTCCGCCACCTAGCAGAACATCTATGCAAAGGGCCTCCAACCTTGTAGGCAAAGCAACTGTGGAGATGAATGAAATGGACATGACAGAGAAGCTGAAACTAGTCAGACAAGTTAATGTTATGCGTGGTGTTCAGCATCCTGAGCAAATAAATGTTGCTTTTGATGCGAGATACAATGCCATTAGCTTTGGACATGAAAAGAAACCTGGTCAAAGTTCATCACAAGCTGTTGGAATTGCCTGCGAAACTGTTACAGAGAAGCGATACATTGTGGGAACTACAATAGAAAACAAGCTGTGTTGGACTGGAGCATGGCTGAAGGGAAAAGGTTTTGATGTGAAATGTCCAGGAGGCCATGTTGACTGCACAGCAAATCTGTCACCAGTTGCACCACATTCAGAGTATGAAATGGCAAGAGAAATGGGACAAAAATTTGTTCTGCAAGAGATTCTCATCAGACATGCAACAACAGATGGAGATGCACAGGCTGCTGCTGGCTTCCAAAATGCTTATACCATTCTGCATCCAATGTGGAAAGTAGAAAGACTGTCGGATCCCATCCATTTGGGTCGTTTACAGTTCAAACGGTGTAATTCTGCAATATTTAGTGAAAACATGTTTCCAGGAATAAGAACAAGAGAAGGAAAAAGGCTCAAACAGAAAATTTTCAGCCAAGACATTAAAGCACGTTGCGGTTTAATCTTCAAACAAATGATGGAGGACAATAGTGGTGATGTTAAAAAAATTAAATGTCAACTTCCCCAAGTATTGGATGCCACTCTGCGCTGTTATTCAGGGGACTGCTCCAAATGCCGGCAGTATTCAAAGGTCTGTGGGGGAGGAAGTACTAACAGCTGGTGGATGCGATCAGCATACCTGGGCCCTCATCAAATGACTCATCTCAACATGACAGAAAATGATAAGAACATCCTGCTAGAAGTTCTGAAAATGAAACTCTCCTGTGATGTTGTAGAAAGATTGCGACTGAACACAAACACACAGAAATGTGAGGCAGTGAACAGATCAATCAGTGTTTCATTACCTAAGAATGTGAACTATTCCACAAACTTTGAAGCAAGAGTGCATTCAACAATACACAGACTCAATAACAGCCTGGGATCATCACTGAAAAAAAAAGTAACACACTTGGGAGGTAAACTTTCAACAAGGACTCTGAGATCACTGGAGACAATGGATAAAGACTGCACTTACCATCAGTTGTATCAAAAGCATCCCAAAACAAGGAAACGTATTCTAGCAAGACGAGGAAATATGATACAGGCCCATCTGAGGTACAGGACACAGCAAGGCAATAGGAAGTCTGACTACTGCAAAGGACTGCTAGATACCAAGGGCGATCACTCCTATGCAAAGGTTTAGCAGGAGCCAATGGACACTGCAGACAGAAAAAGTTATCTTAATTCCATGTGCAAAATGAAAGCGCTCAAATACACCATGAATAACACATTGTACAGAAGGGAAAACTGTAGTGGGGAAATCCGTAGGTAACACAACGCATGTTATGTGCAGTTGTGTTACTTACTACCACCTGATGAGACCTATGGAGAGGTCGAAACAGTTTTCTCTGAATATGAAGACACAAATAAAGAAATTAAAAAGCAAAATAAATAAAGATTAAAAAAATCAAAATTAAAATAACATGACATGACAAGACATGACTTACTAGACTAGCTGAATGAATGAATGAATGAATGAATGAATGAATGAATAAAAGGAAGGAAAGAAGGAAGGAAGGAAGGAATGTATTTAAGAAAGCACTGTCATACCAGCATGGTCTACTAAAATAAAGACCACACTCTTTCCTTTCTCCTTGTTACTCAACACATACATACATCCATCCATTCATCCATCCTTCCTTCCTTCCTTCCATGCCAGACATACATTGATATGGATGTGGGTGGGTGTAAAGGATATATCATGATACCTGAATTTATTCCATATTACAATTTCAACATCAACATGCAGTCAGGATAGTCACCATGGCCAATGCAATGACCATAACCTTTGCAATACTGTCTATTATTATTAATGGAATGACACTCTAGAACCAGATGATCCACATTCACACACAGACTTTTATGGCATAAATGGGATGCATCTAGCTCCTTTGGTATAGTCAGACTTCTCAACTTCACCATCAGTGCCAGTCTGTGAACATGTTTTTTCTTCCACGTGTTTGTTGTGGGATCCTTATATGACAATAGGCCATATAATCCATTGGCTGTTACATTTCCTGTCCATATTTTACAAACACTATTATGTGCTATTACAGAATTCAATGAAATTTTTGCTGACAGGCTTTCAAAAAAATCCTCCATTGCAACTTCAATATGGTGTAGGAATACATTGCTGCTAATAATAATGAGTGTCATCTCCAACAGATACCATTTCTTTGAATTTATAGGGAATTTTTTTTTCTTAATTTTTAAATTTTTTAAAATTAACTTTAAAAAAAAATTAATTAATTTTTTAAAATTTTAATTATATTTTCGGATTGCTACAGTCAATATACACAAGGTGTGAAAATCTCATGTGTCTATCATTAATAATAAAAATATTATAGCAATTTAAAGTTGAATCAATGCTTCCCTGACAGGACATAGGACACAATTAATTTTACTATATGTTATCTACATTGGTTTCTCAGTACTGACCTTTCCACTGTGTGACAATCAATACAAATCATATGCTAATCTAAACTACCTTCAAAGATGACTTCACGGTGAAGTTCTCGTCAAAGGTTGACCTGCTCTTTTTTTAGATGCTGAACTGTCAACACATCACCATGTAAACAGAACACAGATTTCACTTCCGGAGCATCACCAAGGCCTTATTACTCACTGTGCACTGTCGCCGAAATACACACATACAACAACACCCTGAGCTCATATTATGAAGAATAAACAGTTACCTTTAAATCCCTACCAAAAATGCATAAATAAAACTCTTCTATCACCACCAAAATGAGAGAGGAAAAAATGTTCTAAAAATAGACTAGAACTACATTCGTGGGTACTGAACTGGAAGTATTAATTGTGAACTGATTCCAACTATTCTGAATTGCATCAAACTATTTAGTAGACAATGTTTTTCAAAATTTTCATCCAGGGAAAGAGCTTAAGTTTGCACCGTAGGTACCACATGTTGTCAAAAATGGCATTTGGATGTGAAAAATGCATGTATAAAATAGGGGTTGGGGTGCATAAACCTCTTCTGCTGTGAACTGCCATTGACTTCTCTGGTCAAGTGAATACTATTCTTATGCTTTGTTTTAATATACGTATCTAAAAATATGGACCTTTTTGACCTCACTTGTGTATTTGATTTTTTATGATTTCTTATACTAGGTCGCTGATTGCGGCATTAAATTTGTACATAAAAACTGGACCATGCCCCCTTAGGTCTCACTGGATAGTTTCGTATTTTGACACTCCCTAATTTTTAAGGTAGAAGGCATGAACCTAATTATCACAAGCCTAGCATTTATAAATTCACACATAAGCTAAATCTATAATGTGGTTCAGATTTACTTTGAGTTAGGCTTGGAAATAGGTTGGCTTGTTGGTGACTGCCTGTCACAGTTAGATTTGCATTGGAGATCAAATGCGTAACTTGGGCTGCAAATGAGCTGTCGACTTGGCTTATGTATTTATGTGTGTCTGCTACAGAGGTAAATATCTAAAAATCTAGATGGTTGAGGGGTGATGAAAAGTATGCTAAATTGTTATAGTACTAGTGAACTTTATTCATGCATAAGGCACATACTGATTCTTTTAGCTGCCTTGTCACAGAAAAATATTCAAAATAGCTATTTCTTGTCAAAAATGAATGTAAAATTTAGGGGTTGGTGGCAGTGTTGGTTCAGTATAAAAACAACCAGTTGCATCAGGAATTAACCTGATTACTACAGTCAAAATCTCACATGTATGCTTTCTACAAAAATCATTAGTTTGTTTTTATTTATATCTTCAGTGTAAAATTATTCTCATTTTTCTGTAATTGGTCATCGTCGGATGAAAATTCACCAGATAAACTGTCCAGTGAGACCTTAAGAACCAGTGTCATTTTTTCATTCTTGTCAAATGTGATTCACTGTGCCATAAATCATATCCTTATTACCTCCATATCTTGAATCTGACATAGTTAGGTATTCCAAACATACACTTCCTATAGATTTGATTGCACTTAATCATAGTAGAAGAAGGGACTTAACTCAACAGTTTTAATACCACCAGGTATTGCTCCCGATCCATTCTCCAAATGAACAACAAAAGCCTTATAAGTTTCAAGCAAGGTGGTTTAATTGAAGTATTTCACATACTTATTCAGTTTATCAACATTTTCAGTATAAACTTAGTATATTTTCCTAATTTTATGATGATTGCCTTAATTTAATGCTCTTACATCCATATCTACTCATGATGTAATGTTTCAATACATATATTTCATCTTATTTACAGAAATTTAAGTTATAATGACCTGTATATAAGAAGTTCAGGGTTTTATTTTCTCGTAGGCCTCAAGGTGTATGGGAGCACACCTGCCGAAGTGATATTGCTAACAGCAGGACAACATCAACAATTTATTGGGAGTCAGACATGCCAATTGTTGCGGAGCTTTCACAGGAACTAATATATCTGCACCAGTTTCATTTAAGTTTTTGGTGAGTTATATTAAATGGATGTCCCTTTTTTACATTGTGTTTTTTCTCCTCCCCTTTTTTACTTTGCATGATTTTCTATTTGCTTTAGATTCAGTTCTATGCAGGTGACAATCACTAGCAAAACACACTTCTAAATAGCAGCAACTTCAACAACATTATGTGCCGGCCAGTATGAAAATGATTTAGAGGTGTCCTTCTTAGTGTTCTTAAAATACATTATCCATGCATATTGTTTTATCAACAGATGGGATAAATATGGGTATAGAATTTCATTGTTTAAGTTTCCCAACTGATGTGGTTCAGTTTACAAAGATTGGTCCATACATTTGATGTTACCTGATGAGTTGCCTCCCTTAAGTCTACCTTGGATTTCTCTATTCTAGAATAGATTTGACCTTCTTCATGAAATCAGTGAGAGAGTTCTGGTCAGTTTATATATGCTGTGCATCGTTATTAGTCTTTCAAGTACTTGGCATGTACATTCTGCAGCCATTGTACAAGAAATTCAGCTTGGCTTCTTTTACATCTTTTATTCACTACTATTTCAGATTGCATGAAGAGTTGTATTATTTGTGCTCACACATATCTCTGATATCACCAGGCACTAACAAGACAGGGTGTATTAGCTATGAAAAATGACGAAACTGACATAATATAAAGAAATTGTATGTTTCAGAGGTGAAAGTAATACATGAAGTATGAAGCTGTCTCGTAGCTGTTGCTCTGTTTGATAGCTTTTGGTCATCGATAAATTCAATAAATCATAGGAAACAAACAATTTTGAATTTCAAACTTCTGAAGGTTGCGTTTTATTTAGAATTGGTCAAAATTTTGAAAATAAGAAGATTTTCCCTTAATCAGACTGCTATTTGAATTCTTAAGGTCTCACTGGATAGTTTCGTATTTTGACACCCCCCTAATTTTTAAGGTAGAAGGCATGAACCTAATTATCACAAGCCTAGCATTTATAAATTCACACATAAGCTAAATCTATAATGTGGTTCAGATTTACTTTGAGTTAGGCTTGGAAATAGGTTGGCTTGTTGGTGACTGCCTGTCACAGTTAGATTTGCATTGGAGATCAAATGCGTAACTTGGGCTGCAAATGAGCTGTCGACTTGGCTTATGTATTTATGTGTGTCTGCTACAGAGGTAAATATCTAAAAATCTAGATGGTTGAGGGGTGATGAAAAGTATGCTAAATTGTTATAGTACTAGTGAACTTTATTCATGCATAAGGCACATACTGATTCTTTTAGCTGCCTTGTCACAGAAAAATATTCAAAATAGCTATTTCTTGTCAAAAATGAATGTAAAATTTAGGGGTTGGTGGCAGTGTTGGTTCAGTATAAAAACAACCAGTTGCATCAGGAATTAACCTGATTACTACAGTCAAAATCTCACATGTATGCTTTCTACAAAAATCATTAGTTTGTTTTTATTTGTATCTTCAGTGTAAAATTATTCTCATTTTTCTGTAATTGGTCATCGTCGGATGAAAATTCACCAGATAAACTGTCCAGTGAGACCTTAAGAACCAGTGTCATTTTTTCATTCTTGTCAAATGTGATTCACTGTGCCATAAATCATATCCTTATTACCTCCATATCTTGAATCTGGCATAGTTAGGTATTCCAAACATACACTTTCTATAGATTTGATTGCACTTAATCATAGTAGAAGAAGGGACTTAACTCAACAGTTTTAATACCACCAGGTATTGCTCCCGATCCATTCTCCAAATGAACAACAAAAGCCTTATAAGTTTCAAGCAAGGTGGTTTAATTGAAGTATTTCACATACTTATTCAGTTTATCAACATTTTCAGTATAAACTTAGTATATTTTCCTAATTTTATGATGATTGCCTTAATTTAATGCTCTTACATCCATATCTACTCATGATGTAATGTTTCAATACATATATTTCATCTTATTTACAGAAATTTAAGTTATAATGACCTGTATATAAGAAGTTCAGGGTTTTATTTTCTCGTAGGCCTCAAGGTGTATGGGAGCACACCTGCCGAAGTGATATTGCTAACAGCAGGACAACATCAACAATTTATTGGGAGTCAGACATGCCAATTGTTGCGGAGCTTTCACAGGAACTAATATATCTGCACCAGTTTCATTTAAGTTTTTGGTGAGTTATATTAAATGGATGTCCCTTTTTTACATTGTGTTTTTTCTCCTCCCCTTTTTTACTTTGCATGATTTTCTATTTGCTTTAGATTCAGTTCTATGCAGGTGACAATCACTAGCAAAACACACTTCTAAATAGCAGCAACTTCAACAACATTATGTGCCGGCCAGTATGAAAATGATTTAGAGGTGTCCTTCTTAGTGTTCTTAAAATACATTATCCATGCATATTGTTTTATCAACAGATGGGATAAATATGGGTATAGAATTTCATTGTTTAAGTTTCCCAACTGATGTGGTTCAGTTTACAAAGATTGGTCCATACATTTGATGTTACCTGATGAGTTGCCTCCCTTAAGTCTACCTTGGATTTCTCTATTCTAGAATAGATTTGACCTTCTTCATGAAATCAGTGAGAGAGTTCTGGTCAGTTTATATATGCTGTGCATTGTTATTAGTCTTTCAAGTACTTGGCATGTACATTCTGCAGCCATTGTACAAGAAATTCAGCTTGGCTTCTTTTACATCTTTTATTCACTACTATTTCAGATTGCATGAAGAGTTGTATTATTTGTGCTCACACATATCTCTGATATCACCAGGCACTAACAAGACAGGGTGTATTAGCTATGAAAAATGACGAAACTGACATAATATAAAGAAATTGTATGTTTCAGAGGTGAAAGTAATACATGAAGTATGAAGCTGTCTCGTAGCTGTTGCTCTGTTTGATAGCTTTTGGTCATCGATAAATTCAATAAATCATAGGAAACAAACAATTTTGAATTTCAAACTTCTGAAGGTTGCGTTTTATTTAGAATTGGTCAAAATTTTGAAAATAAGAAGATTTTCCCTTAATCAGACTGCTATTTGAATTCTTAAGGTCTCACTGGATAGTTTCGTATTTTGACACCCCCCTAATTTTTAAGGTAGAAGGCATGAACCTAATTATCACAAGCCTAGCATTTATAAATTCACACATAAGCTAAATCTATAATGTGGTTCAGATTTACTTTGAGTTAGGCTTGGAAATAGGTTGGCTTGTTGGTGACTGCCTGTCACAGTTAGATTTGCATTGGAGATCAAATGCGTAACTTGGGCTGCAAATGAGCTGTCGACTTGGCTTACATATTTATGTGTGTCTGCTACAGAGGTAAATATCTAAAAATCTAGATGGTTGAGGGGTGATGAAAAGTATGCTAAATTGTTATAGTACTAGTGAACTTTATTCATGCATAAGGCACGTACTGATTCTTTTAGCTGCCTTGTCACAGAAAAATATTCAAAATAGCTATTTCTTGTCAAAAATGAATGTAAAATTTAGGGGTTGGTGGCAGTGTTGGTTCAGTGTAAAAACCACCAGTTGCATCAGGAATTAACCTGATTACTGCAGTCAAAATCTCACATGTATGCTTTCTACAAAAATCATTAGTTTGTTTTTATTTGTATCTTCAGTGTAAAATTATTCTCATTTTTCTGTAATTGGTCATCGTCGGATGAAAATTCACCAGATAAACTGTCCAGTGAGACCTTAGTATAGCAGAGTACAACGCAGGGAGAATACTAAGAAGGGAACCAGACTACGTAACTTCAAAGGTGTTTTTAAAGGAACAAATTTAGCTGTCACTTTCTTACTCAGTACTGATTTTGATGCGATCACAGCCTTTGAAAAATGACCCAATCGGGTCAGAATTCAATGAGGATCAAAATTTAGTACTACACTTGGGTCGTTATTTAACAGGACATTTAAAAAAGGGTCAGATTTTGACCTTAAATTTTGATCACGACCATTGAAAAATGACCCGATTGTGTCAAAATTCAACGAGGGTCAAAATTTAATATTACACCAGTATATGAGAAAAAGAATCATACTTCAATTTATGATAGGAACAAAATCATCCTCTGGGTCAGAAATAGGGTTTACAAGTTTGACATTCGGATTTAATTTCCCCAATGCCACACTGATGCATATGAAACATTCTTAACATTATATAATATTTAAAGGGTCTTCCGATGAAGTCATGTCTGCCCCAAGTCATATAATTTAAAATATCGGTAGGATCCTTTCTTAACCAAAGATTGTTATGCAGTTAAATGTTATTCATTGAATATATTTTGCGATAACTATTATCAGTACCAAAATGCCTTCCTCATTATAATCTCTCTTTCTCTCACTCTCTTGTACTAGAATGATTGCACATAGACGTTCTATCTTGGTATCTTGTTACAGAAACTGGTGGAGATCACTGATTAGATAGCAATAGTGGGTAGTCTAGTCTATTTGACAGGGTCATGATAACAGAGCCTGACCAAATTGCTTTTGTGAAAGTAGTGTGGCCCCTTCGCGCGCCTGCGAATGTTCCGTCTCTGCTCATCGTCATAAATAAGTTTGCAAGACATTTCTACATAATATAAGGACCAAAGTACATCATATAAATAAGTTTCCACATCATATAATGATGAGGGCATATCATATAAATAAGTTTCCACATCATTATATCATATAAATAAGTTTCCACATCATATAAGGATGAGGGCATATCATATAAATAAGTTTCCACATCATATAAGGATGAGGGCATATCATATAAATAAGTTTCCACATCATATAATGATGAGGGCATATCATATAAATAAGTTTCCACATCATATAAAAACGAAAGCACCGCATATAAAAAAGTTTGCGCATAGAAAGACGAAAGCACCGCATATAAGGTATGCACATCTTATACGGACGAAAGCACCGCATATAAAGAAGTTTGCACATCATATAAGGACGAAAGTACATAATATAAAGAAGTTTTCAAATCGTATAAAGACGAAAGCACCGCATATAAGGAAGTTCGCAAATAATATAAAAAAGGGACAAAATCACATAATATAAAGAGGTTTGCACATCATATAATAAAAATTATCATCTTGTGACAGGTCTGGCGTTCCATAGATTAAAATCTAATTGCTTCAGTCGGACTATGCGTAGTTTTTTTTTTTACTGACAATGCAATACTGACAAGACAGAGGGGTGTTTTCAAGAGCTGTTGACATACAGCAAGATATATTGGGTTTTTTCGTACTGATTTTAATGGCTCAGATAATATCTGTTCTAAGAAATCGAACACACATATTTTATTTCGAACACATAAAAACAAACACCCACCATAGTTACGAAACTTTTGTATCTATACCACTGTGCATACTTTACATTCCGCGAGTACTGAGTTTCGAGAAAGTAATGTCCGACTTGTTCACAACTACGCTTATTCACAAAGGTGGACCAGACACTTCTTAACACTTTGCACTCTAATGAATATAGTGCACTGACCATTTGCTTTACTTTGGGGATGGGGCATGGACTTTTATTTCGAGCCGAAATATATGTTTTTTCTTTAACCTTTGAATCTTTAAGCTTTTTCCGACTAATACAATGAATTTAATAGGGTTTTACGAGTACAACATAGATCAGATTTTCTTTAGGCCTTGGACTATCGGTTCACTTGACTCTACTCACTCATAGTCTTTATGGTTTTTCTATTCGGTTAATGAAGGAGTCTAAATGGTTCAAGTTTAATTTAAGGAATCATTTTATGTCTTTGTTTTCATTTCTTGCAGTAGTTGTTTTACACGAAGACTTAATATCACTTTTGTTACTGTATAGGCTTCTTGACAGGAACAGAAATGTCAAAAAGGAATGTGTGTAAAAGTTCATGCTCCACGAGACGACATCTTGTTTCGCTATCTCAATAGCTAACATTCAATTTACATATCCTGCAGTTGAATTTCCGTACTTTGTTTTATTCACAATACTGACTCAAACAGAAAACGAAACTGAAACTCAAAATTTGGTTCGATGTGGTAAGGGGCCGTCCATTTAGCACGTACGCATGCAAGGGGGAGGGGAGGTTAACCCAAATGCATACGCTTGTGTGTGTGGGGGGGGGGGGGTCTACTGATAATGCACGTACGCATTAGGAAACTGGGGGTGGGGTGAAACGTTGATAATAATTTGTCTAATACGTAACCTGTTCGACTGGGTTCAGTCGGCGTTTGAATTTTAGCGGACACTAGACAAACTATTTTAAAGTTACGCAGGTTATTTCTTTGATGCAGCCAGACATTCAACGTCGGTGGACTATCTGTTTTACTATACACGTTAATATTATTAATACTTGATTGTTTCTGCGTGGATTAAATATAGACCGTTCTATAAAATTCGGGGCTAGGGGTGCGTCAAGCGTACGTACGCAGGTGGGGTGTGTTGAAAAGGTTCGCATGTGTACAGGGAGGAGGGAGGGGTCAAGCTTTGCCAGATTTTTGCGTACGTACTAAATGGATGGCCCCTAAACTGTTGATATATTCTGGTCATGTGGTAATAGGAAAAAGAGTGTCTCCGCAAATTTGTCTTTCTGAAAGCACAAGGCAAGGACGAAACAAAACCATATAACTTAAAAATGTTGCAACTCTGTTATACAATTTTTAATTATTCAAAACATGCGCTCCAATATGGTTAAGATTAAAAGATAATTCAGTGCAACAAAGTTCGATTACACTTGGATACAATGTCACAGCCACACACAATAAATAAACCATACATTCGAAGTACAAGCGACCATGATGTGTTGATATTTTAAATTACTCTCAGTATTTGCGAGATTGCTTGCATATTTCTTTTTACTATTGTGATATGAAATGGCCAGATGCGTAACTTTATCTGTATCTCCATTTACATGTTAACTGAGCAATCAGTCTTTATTTCATCAATGGATTTAGATGGTGCCCCCTATGTTAATATGTTGACTGCTTGCATCTTCCAGGTGTGCTAAATGCGGGCAGTAACTAAGCAACATAGGTCAAAATCGACTTAATGTAGTAATTTATCCATGATCTTTTTAGATATAGTTTTACTATTCCTCCCCGTTTGTTTGTACCACCCTACCGTTTTAAAAAAGGAAAAGCACAAATGAGATACAAAAAAAATCCACAGAACTTAGTTCATTCATTGATTTATGGTGCAAAAGTCGAACCTGCTCGCCGGTCATTTCCAGTTCCTGAACAGTGCCATTTTCAGCGAAGGGGTAGAAACGCGACTACACATGCACGTATATAAAAGGTTAATACTAATGCGTCTGCTTCTGATATTTACAATATCGAATGAAGCAAAGGAAAGAAAATGAAAGCAACAAATTTGCCTTTCATGTGGATCTAACAAGCTGTGTAATTTCTATAGGTGGCGCTCTACAGTTTCGTATTTTGCATAGGTTAGATTTTTTAAGAAAAAGAATTTCCCCTAGATTTCCTCACCGGTTATACTGGCTGTTTAAGAAAGACCTTGTATATCTTAGGTAATGTTAAAAAACCTTTAATTTCCTTTATTTGGGTGTATGATTGATGGGTGTAATATAGGTCATAGAGTACACAGCTTGACCTTACTTCAGATGTGCACCTTTCAAAAGTTGCTTGCTCCGAATGCTGGACTTCTCAGGCCATAGCAGAGTCGGCCCATTAATGAACTCGGCCCATAACGAACTCGGCCTACCCAAATCGGCCCATAACGTATTCGACCCATAACAAACTCGGTCCACATAACGAACTCGGCCCATTATATGTTCTGTCAGCCTTTTTGTCCACGATTTATAATCTTGGGGACATCATGCAAAATAGAGCCCCGAGTGGCCGAGTGGTCTAAAGCGCTGACCGTTCCGGATCACTGGCATCTCACCTCTGTCTGCGTGGGTTCGAGTCCAAGGCTCGGCTAGCGTGGGTACGTGGGAAAGCCTGCCAATAGCTTCTCGTGGGTCGGTGGTTCTTCCCTGGGTTTTCCAGGGTTCTTCCTCCACCAGTTATACTGGCCGCCATGTATAGCCTATCTTGTGCTGAAAAATAACGTTAAACCCTAGAACAACAACAACAACAACAATCATGCAAATTATTTCTTTTTTATTTTGCAATATTGTCTGTTTGTCGAAAATTACTGCATTTCCATTTGATAGCAATATGCATGATTGCGGTTCAACTTCTCTTGTCCGTCTTTCGATATAAGCCAAGAAAGTTCCAGCTTTATTTTGTCTTTCGTGCTTTGAGGGCACTAAATTTCAAGTATAATCTATGTATCATTTTGATGAAGCAATGATTCTTATCGACAATTAAATCAGATTTGTATCTCTTTTATGCGTAATGACTGATGTTGACAAAGGTTTGTTAAGGAATCAACAGGAAGGCGCACAGTGCTCGCACGTTGCATTGTGGGTATCTGCGTACACAATCTTGACATCTGTGAAAACAACCCATGCGAAGAGTAATTAAATGTATTATTTATATTTATTAATTGTAAATATTCCACGTCCTCTTATCTTGATCCAGCTTAGTACCTGAATAAAGTCCATATGATGAATGTTCGTGTGGTAGATTTTGATGACATTTAAGGTGCCAAATATTTCACAGTCAGGGTGGGATTGATTTGACTTAAGTATATTAGTATTAATATGTACAACAACAGGTAATATTTGCGTATAAATGACTACGTTGATATATACTTTAATTAATTCCAAGAGTAAACTAGGGACAAGAGAAATAAAAACATACGATATGTTTACGTTTAATTTCAACAAATAATCACTAATTCAGTCGTTGGTAGGACCATATATGTGAGCGCACTGCTTCTGTAATTTGAAGCAATTACCTCGCCCTTGGTATACTCTGCCCAGTACTGGTGAATTCGGCCCTCTATATCCTTACATCGGGTACGCTGAAATCTCATTATTTGTTCTTCGCACACAAGTCTCTGATGGATGTCAACAAGGTTTGCCTCACGTCGTAATAGTGGCACCAACACATTAAATGTCAGGTTAGCTTTCCCAGCGTCTCTATTGATACGGTTATGCCAACATAAAGAAAGAAGCGAATGAAAATAATTATAAAATAGGGTATATCAGTAATTAAGACATGAAAACTGATGAAACAAGCATTAAAAATTTACTATAGAAATTTTTGCAAGTGTATTGAAATTATTGATGTTGTTAAACTCCTTTTTTGTACGTCTTTAAATCACCAGTGTTCGTAGTCTGGTCGCATGTCACTACTTCATTCATATTAGTTACCTTCAATATAATTATTTGTTCTGATGCATTATTGGAAAACCAATTGTTGTGTATGTATTCATCAGGATTTGAAGCTGAGAAGGCGTTGCAAAGATGCGATGGCGTCCTGTGTCCACGTGCAGATCTCCAATCAGAAATTCAGTGCACTGCAAAAACTCTGTATCAATCTGTTAAATGAACTAAAGAGAAATCAGTACACTTACAGTAATATATAAATGCTGTCCATATGTGTTATTTTATATAAAAACTTATAATAATTTAATTTACCTTTAACGTTTGAGGTTTGCGCATATAACGTGACCTTGTGAAATCCTGCTTTAAAACTGTGTTTAAGTTGTTACAACTTCCTTTTGGAGTCTTTTTTTTTTGCCTTGAATATTCTTGAAAGTATACCTGCATCTTGAGTGAAACGTGGAAAGTAAAGGATAAAACAGAACAATTCTATAGTAGATAAGCTTCAAATAATTTTACTTGTAGCATATATTATTTAAAGTGGCTTCCAAATACTCTCGGGGCCCCGAGTGGCCGAGTGGTCTAAAGCTCTCTCCGTTACGGATCACTGCCATCTCACCTCTGTCTGCGTGAGTTCGAGTCTCGGATTCGGCTAATGTGGATATGTGAGAAAGCTTGCCGGTAGCTTCTCGTGGGTCGGTGGTTCTTTCCGGGTTTTTCCGGGTTCTTCCTCCACCATTAATACTGGCCGCCATGTATAGCCTATCATGCGCTGAAAAATGGCGTTAAACCCTACAACAACAACAACAACCAAATACTCTCTGTAAAAAAATAAGATCTTTTTTTTGTTTCGTACAGTCTCGTATGTCGCATCTTGTATGAATTGCCGATCATTTAAATTACTGAAGTTTATTCGTTGTATGATTTGTTCCCTTTGATACGTTAGCGAGTACAGACTGCTGATGTAACCATTAGAGACTGAATGAATGTTCTGAAAACGTATAGTTAATTTAAACTATATGCAAATTATGTGAAATCTGTGTTGTGCTACCAAAAGATGGTGGGGCCCCGAGTGACCGAGTGGTCTAAAGCGCTCTCCGTTCAGGATCACTGCCATCTCACCTCTGTCTGCGTGGGTTCGAGTCTCGGATTCGGCTAATGTCCGATATGTGAGAAAGCTTGACAGTAGCTTCTCGTGGGTCGGTGGTTCTTTCCGGGGTTTTCCCGGGTTCTTCCTCCACCATTAATACTGGCCGCCATGTATAGCCTATCGTATGCTGAGAGATGGCGTTAAACCCGACAACAACAACAACCAAAAGATGGTTAGAACGAAGTAAATGGTGTGTACAATGCATGTTTTCACCAATTATAAACACGAGTGTCTAGCTCCCCCACTGTTTGACTAATATATGTACAGGATAGGACTAATACATGTACCGGATATGCACTCGAGATCAGAATGATAAGTATAAAATATAACTAGGTAAATAAGGCGTGAAGAGTAGTATGTGTACGTATCGACACTTTTGTAACGGTAACATACTTTCTAAAGATAGGGATTGCGCTCAACATGGAGCACATACCCTTTGGTCCACTGCCCCCGGCAGCAGACTTCAACAGGTTTTGTCGTGGTTCGGCGATGACATTTTGATAAATGCAAAATGGTCGGTAGGTACAATACATAATACATTATTGCATCACTCTGTAAATAAAAACGTCACCCTTCATCGATAAAGGAGAAGTAACAAACATAATTACTTGCCATAATTCACACAAAAATGAAATACATTGTAAATCGGAATCGAAACTACGTCATCTTTTCTCTACCTTGACTGTGCTCTACCCGCTACGAGGAGTACAAAAAGATACATGTGCGATATTTGGACTCTTGAGAAGTGATTATATTTAAAAAAAACATTATATTGCTGCATATTTATACGGAAGACACGCTAAATTAAGAACAAATATCAATGTATTGCTTTATGTATAAGATTAAACAAAAATATAGACCTATTTTCACCGAAACTAACGCACAGATTGTGCCTTCAACATAATGTACGTTCGTAACTAGCCAGATATAGTTTCCTCAATCTTGAAAGCAACACTATGGAACATTTGGGGCTTGCTTATTTGAAATATGATTCATTACGGTCTTTCGGGCAAGTGGGAGTTGTTCTAAATAAAATATTTCCGACTGAAAGTGGCGAAAAGAAGAGAAATTCATCGTGAAATATAGGTGACAGTAACTTTTTCTTTGGCACAATACAGGCTTCTACCCAATGTCCATTTCTTACACGCAAACTTTGACCAATTGTTGCCAGGTCGGTATATAATGGTAACATACCAGTAGAGTTACAAGCGATATCTCTATTGTTTTTCTTTAGTTATGTGACCTATTCGCTTGACATTATTCCCTCTCTCAATTTGTCTTGACTTTTATTGTTTTGTCTAGAAGTGAATATAAGTTAGATAGCAGGTCAAAAGTATGATCTCAGTTTCTCTTTTATCACTGGTACTGCTCATTAGACATCACAGTGCATTGTTGCTTTTCAGGAGTTGCGAATTTGCTTTCGTTACAGCAGTTCCAGGAACAGCCCATTTACAGGCTCATCATTTTCCGGAAAGTCAGAGTATTTACAGAAAACTGGCATTGCTGTTCAAGGGCCTGTATGAAGTTCATGTTTAGCATGCCTGTTTGTTGAGCCCCTCTCTATGCGCCAGCATCTCTTTGTACGGATGATTCATCCATGTGTCAGCCCAGAAGCATTATTAGTGGAGATTTACAACATCCGTTGTGGAGATTGCACTTATTGATTTTCAGCAACTTTTGTAGTGTGTGGAAAAGGAAAAATATAAATACTGAAACTAGTTTAGTTGACAGACACAGTGTAGCTTAATATTAATTAAAATAGCCTTAATTTCAGTCTATCAAATACAACTTGCATTAAATATCCAGGATATCCAAAACAGTCATCGTACTTTTCCATGACAGTTGCCGAACAAATAGCATGATTTAATCAAATATAACTGTAGCGTGGAAATAGGTCAATTAAATATCTTTATGGAGCTGGTTTATTTGGGTCGGGCAATGAGCATCGAGTTGAAGAAAAAAATTGATTAGAGGTCACACACACACACACACACACACACACACATATATATATATATATATATATATATATATATATATATATATATATATATAATGATAGCTTTGTATGGATTTTGTTTTGCAAAGGCTGATGTTTATGACATGTAAGCAACCGCGATAGAGGATGATATCAATATGCATAAATACGCAATTACATACGTCAATGCACTAGGGTTGAGACTACTGATTCGTGCACGACGTATACAAATACAGCAGTTGTATTCTGAATAAATTGTTCTGATATAGATAGACAACACAACATTCAGTTTTGAATTATTCGTTTACCTCTTCTCTAATTTCTAGCCGTACCATTGTTGCCTTGTAAAGTTCAGTCACAAAAAATTGGGATACATTGTTTTGATTCATGAGTACGTGACCATATGTTGTGGATCGCTATGGACTGAAGACAGCTAGACATATCGTGGTGTTGGCTTCTTATGTTTAATACGGGGACTTCGTCAAATTTTGGGTTCCAGCTTTCGACTGAAATCGGTTGACCCACGGATGTCGCAGACCAGAATGGTATTAATTCGTACACGTGAACAATGACAGGGTTTCTCAGATCCAGAGAGAGACATTACATGGCTAAAAATGTGATGGAACGTCGATATTACCTTATTTTATAGGAAGCCAGTAATGTTTAGGATCAATATCTTTCAAGGTTCAGTATTATTCAGATAATTTGGCATATACGACTCTTTGCATTGGGGTCTTAATAAACGGGAACTCGATTACTTCTCTTTTGGGGAGGGGGTGGTTGGTGGGACTGTTCCTTGTTGAAATATCGGAGACTGATCAACAATGATTTATATAGGTCTTTGAATTACTGATTAAAATGAATGTGTTATTTAAAATTATGTCATGTCATTGACGTACTATTACCGTTTCAAGAATATTTGGGTGAATCACGTAGCGCTGTGTTTTTAATTATTAACAAATTAGATCTTGTGCCTTTCTTGCCGTATTATTTGGGCTGAATGAAACACTTTTCTCTAATTGGACTTGACCCAAACCCTCATTAATATCTATATACAAACACAGATAACAGCCACAATATAGTTTCCCAATTACTGAAGCTTTTCCAGGAGGGAAAAAGCAACGTACATAAACTAAAACAAACACATAACGTAAGCGCTGAACGGAAACATGAACAATCTGTATGCTCGAATGACAGGTGAAGTATACAGCAAAATAGATAAATGACAAATATTCGATGAAAAAAAGTAAACAACTGTGCAAATTAAATTTATATTTTGTGTTGGGGTCAAAACACTAAAGGTTTATAACAAGCAACCAATAGCAACGTGATCGCCTAATCTCGTGTCGTCCAGATGGCTAACCATGTTGCCGTTTCTATCAGTGATGCAAATATTGTTTTTACTGTTTTTCTGAATAAGCAAAACGTTGGGGAATTTGTGCGTAATTTTACAAACTTTATATGATAAAAAGGTATAGGTGTAGGATATATATCTGCTATTTGTATTTGTAAAGTAGCTTTAACAATGTTTCAGTCATATCGCTACGTAGACCAGCAAGTTGTTCTCCACCTTTTTTGTTTGTTTGACTGGCGTCAGCCGCCAGTCAAACAAAAAAAAAAAGGTGGAGAACAACTTGCTGGTCTAATTGCTACGATATTTACAGTGTGGCAGTTTATAGTGATGTCTAAGCACAAGGGCATCATCTCGTAGACATGTAGCGTCTTGTCCCACCCAATCACATTATCCTGACACCAGGCCCATCATTTCTAACATTAATCTCTTAATGTTTAGTGAAAAGCGAGGCAGTTACAAATATCATTTCTTTAAGTCTTTGGAATGACTCGGCCAGGGTTCGAACCCGCAAAACCCCACGTCTGAGGCGAATGCACTAACCACTTAGGCCACCAGAGAGGTCTTACGTGTAGAGGTATGGCTCTATTAAGCAATTTCATTTTCGAAGTTGGAAATAAATATATTTTAGGAATGTTTCGATCTGTTCAAATACGTGGGCTTGTTCCTGATACATAAGGCGTCCGGTGCAGAGAGTGAATGTCAATTGCATGGGTCATCATCTTCCTTGCAAGATTTCCCACAGAATATAGCTGGGTAATGGGGATCAAAAGGACACATTGTCTTTATACTTGTTATTACATGCATGAAATATACACGCAGTTTGGTCACTTTTTGAGCACCATCAACCCACACCCTTCCTTCACAAAATAAATTCTTCAGTCATAATAACAGGGAGCAGGTTTATATTTTTTATTTAACTTGACAAGGCCATATTTTTACAAAGTTTTACTTCAAATCAAATCTTACTCGGATTATTCCACACATTAAGAAACCTATATTTTTGGACTTTTCTCCTATGAATGTACCCTACTTTGTAGATACAGATTTCTATCTCATATTCACTAAATATGAAAGGAGTTTCGCTGTTTTCCTTATAACAATGGTATCGCATTCATTCTGCAAGTGTACATTCTCACTGATCGTTTGAAATAAAATTAAACTGGTTTTATCCTTTTTTCTCCGTCTTGATTCGCACATTATCAATGCATACCACTTCGCAGAACTGTAAGCTGCATAACTTTCAGAACTTTTCTAAATACATACGCAATTTACCTTAAAATCCATATATATATATATATATATATATATATATATATATATATATATATATATATATAGTTCAAGTTACTGGGTTAAATCTGGCGATAGTTACACCCTTTTGAGTAGAGATGTTACTTCAAGTCTAGAATACAATTTTTCACAAATGATAGACAAGAGGACCGGATGTATAAAAAGGCTATTGCTAAAAGTCGCCCGAATAAAATTTGAATAGGACTTTGATGAATATGTTACTATTGAGAGTATCCAAATTAAAACATATCTTACGTAAATACAGTGGCAAACTTTAGCGCAGAAAACGTGATTATTTAACTTCACTTTATCTTTTTCTTTTCCTAATATTTAACGTGCACATTGATGTTCAACGTATTACAAAGCAGCATGCTTTTGTGGTGTCAAATAATAGTAATGTTTACAAAACATTTATAAAACTATACGAAGAAATTCAGAGTGTGAATGTAAGTGCTTGCGTTTATGAAACCTTTTAAAATGTATTTATATGCAGTAATTTAAAAAAAAAAAAAAAAGATTTTGTATATATCTTACTGGACTAACTTGGCAACATTAGATTTTAACCATCGTTCTCTCTCTCTCTCTCTCTCTCTCTCTCTCTCTCTCTCTATATATATATATATATATATATATATATATATATATCCTTGTTTAGGAAAGAGGTTCCCGACGTTTCAAACTAATTAAGCTACTTGCCATGTGAAGAAACAACTTAAAAAGATGATATAAACACGAAATCCTTTCCACACACTCATACATGTGTGTGGTTGTTGTTTTTTTTCCAGTGTAGAACACCTGTGCATAATAGTTATATTCTATGTCATACGTCATGGTGCACGGATGATTTGGACCTGATCCAAGTATAATGCACAATATGTAAGCACCTACCGAGTTCCATCATCAATGCATGTATCGTTCACAACGGTGAAGACAAAATAATAATTGCAACACAAAATAAAACGGCAGAGACTGAAGTTAAGCTTAGCATCCAGCAAACAGGCGGCTTCGCACTTATTGACCTAGTTACATGTATTACATGTTAAGTCCAATTTAGAGTCGAGAAAGACATTATTGCATCTGTAACATATTTCCATCGCGGCGTATTGATATTAACACAGCCGTCACAACAACTATATATATGTAGTATGGACGAGATGTATAAATTTTTCATTAAAAGGCAACCAGACTTGCCGAGTTTCCTTTTAATGAAACATTTATACACCGCCTGTATATCACTGATACAGCGTGCATACTATAGATTTATTTTATTTATATCACATACAAATACACATATTTACCCTATGAACAGAGTTAAGATATACTTCGGGCAACTGTGTATTGATCGACTGAATGAACTCCTGACATCCCTGCGAGTGTATCTGCTACAATGTAGTTTTATGCCTTTTCTTCGATTTTCGTCCGTTTTTTGCTACGATAGTTGGTCCACAAAGAGAGAGAGAGAGAGAGAGAGAGAGAGAGAGACATGAGCGGGTGCGCTGTTTTGGATTGATATTATGAACACTGTATATAAATTCCAAGGAAAGTGTAAACATACCGTTACGACGAACCATATTCTTGTAGGTTACTTGGTGTAAGTTTAGTTTTAATGTTTTTATCCAAACCAAATTTGTATGAAATTGAGTACCATGTTAAATTCATTTAGAAAACGAGGACTTTTAATACTTGTTATCGTTATTTTCATACGTCATTAATGATTAATGAGTGAACACTCATCTCTGATCTATAGACCTGCAGTTGAAAGAATGTTTATATTGCGCCATTGGCGGGTCACAGTTTGATATACCAATATTATTGATATATCAATTTGCCTTATACCAACACTTTAAATGCCATGATGAACTAGTGGCCAATTTTTGTAGCAATATCTCACATCCTTAGCAGCCCATATTGGCACTGCTACACATATTAAAGTCTTGTTGTTTCAGTGGATCTATGCTGACAAGTCTTGTTTCTGACAATGCAATACCGACACAGTACAGTGGGGTGTTTTCAAAAGCGGTTAACGTACAGCAAGACCTGTTGGGTTTTTTCGTATTGATTTTAATGGCTCAGATAATATCTGATTTAAGAAATCGCACACACACACACACACACACACACACACACACACACACATATATATATTATTTAGCACATAAAAAACAACGCGATAGTTACAAAATTGTGGTATGCATACAACTGTTCTTGATTTACATTTCGCGAGTAATGAGTGAGTTTCGAGAAAGTACTTATTCACAACTACACTGATTCACTGATTCGCAAAGGTGAATCAGACGCTTCTTACCACTTTGCACTATAATGATTTAGACTGCTCCGGTGGCCTAGTGGTTAGAGCGCCCGCCTCAGATGCGGCAGGTCGCGGGTTCGAACCCCGGATGATTCATACCAAAAAGAATTACAAAAATGGTACTAACAGCTGCCTCGCTTGGCGCTCAACATTAGTGCTAGGACTGGTCGACCTGGTGTCAGGATAATGTGATTGGGTGGGACATTATGCTACATGGTGCGAGATATGATATTATTTATTTCAATAAAATTTTCCCGCTAAAAGTCCTTTTTTTAAAATTGTATTTTTATGATATCCTTATCGATATATTTATCACCTGTTACACCCTTGTTATGAATAATATTCCCTGGTTTGAAATGAAAGTGTTTCCGATTAAAATAATCTGTTTTTCCTTTTTTGTCATTTTTGACTCTATAATAAGACTGTAGTATATTATATGAGTTTCAAAGTGTGACTGTATTATATATGTTGTACTGTTATAATCATAGTACACACTATTAATATTAATTATCTGCATCATAGTAAGTTAGTAATAGCTGACAGTCTAGCAATATCTTTTGGGGAGAGGGACCTTTGGTTGTTGCATATCCCTATATTCATAAATTTCATACGTGACAGGTGATGCAAAGCAAACTGGACCTCTTATCTGCCTTAACACGTCTGAATATGTGATTCAAGAAACAAAAACTGTAATTAAGAATGTTTTAGGCATCCACAATATCATCTTTGCACCAGATGTTGAGTGTTTATGTGTGTGTGTGTGTGTGTGTGTGTGATTTGGAGTTTTAACGTAGCTTTAACAATTGTTCAGTGATATCACTACGATGCCTGCAGTGTGACAGTTTATAGTGATGTCTATCACTCGGGCATCATGCCGCAGACATGTAGAATGACATCCCACCCAGTCACATTATCATGACACCATGCCGACCAGTCCTAACGCAAACCTCTTAATGATGAGCGCCAAGCGAGGCAGCTGATAGTACCATTTGTATAAGTCTTTGTAATGACTCGGCAGAGGATCGAACCCACGACCTCCCGCATCCGAGGCGGACGCTTAAACCACTATTCCACTGGAGCGGTCGTACCATATATTGATGAAGATGTTGTATAATTTGATACGTCTTTTGTCGTAATGATCATTAGGTTATTGCGTTATGTGGGAAATAAATTAGTGGACCGTGCCCGTTATCCTTTTTAGAGTTGTTTTTCATTGTTTTGAAAAAGAAGGGAGTGCATAATGATTAACAACAATTATTTGACCTAGTTTAATTGAAACTGAAAGTAGCTTTACATCAGTAGTCGATTCTATGAACAGACACGAGCAAAGACGCATAACCTTATTTGGCAAAATAGTACGATTTACCAGGAATTGATTTAACCAGGACCTATATATTAGGTGCCTGTCGAAGTGCAAGTGGTTCTGAATAACAGGCACGACCACACACATAGCTAGCATTTGAAGTTATATGTAAGTAATCTTTCTCCGTATTTTTTATACTGATAATATATTCATACTATTTTCACTTATATATTTATTTAATTTTTTTTATCGTTGTAATATCTTGGCATGGTTAATGTTAGTAATGAGACATTTCATATAATTTTTAAATGGCTAATATTTGTGAATGTCCTGAAATTTCATAGTCGTGAAACCTCGCAAGCGAAACCATTCTAATTCATGCACTCGTATCTGAATTGGGAAATTTTGTTGTTTTAGATAGAGCTGGTTAAATTATGTTTAATACATTTTAGTTTCCTGTAATCTTCATTATTAAACTACATATTCTTGTATAGATATGCATGCGCAGGTTTATTTGATGAGATGTATCATTTTGGTCACGTCCATGCATCAATACCGAATTTCACGCAGCAATAATATCCTGGTGTGTTGTTATAATTAACATTTTCTCCCGACCGCTCCAAAACATGTTAGTTGATGTGTTTCTCCGCGATCACAGATATTATAGTGAACTATTTGCTAGAATGGTTATTTCTCAGTAGATCTTAGGAGCTGTCTCTCATGTTTTCTGTGAATGTTAGTCCGAGTTTCCTCTGACCCTTGCCACCCCATTTTTGATATTTGGAGATTTATGTTGGCGTGTAATGTCAGAGCGCATTCCCTATCGAAAAGCTGGAATTCGCCGACACCATTTGGTGCCGGCATAGAGTAGTCACTTACTAGCCCAGCAAGCATGAACGAATTTCATCGATATATTTGCATGAAATCGATAGGAATAATATGGCAGAGTGCATGATCCAAGTATTTTAAAATAAATGTATCATGCACTGTACGAGAATGGGTCTTACGGCATATTTTTTTCTTCTTTCATTCTTGTTCAGGTAAATCAAAAGAAACATTTTGTAACACATGTATAACTGATTCAAACAATTATTGTGCTTCAGAAAGATGAATTCCAACAGGTAAATTCAAGAGTACATATAAATGCAGCAGTCTAGGTAAATTTAACATCAAACGCTACTGCCTGCTATGTCCTATATAGCAAGGCAAATACTATTTAATACAGCTTAAGCCTTAATTAGTTTGGCTGTTCTTGATTTAAATAAGACTATATCCATTCTCAACTTGCTTTTTCCCCATGCAAGACATTCATTTCTGTTTAACAGTCTTCTGCTCTTGAAAGCCCATGTCTGATGTTTTACATGTTGATAACAATCGTTTCAGTTTTTGGACAATCTCTAACATGGATAATGGGACTGCCAATTACAAAAGGCAAGATGAAAGTTCCTCTTCTCGTAAGTATTTTCATTAATTAAATTTTAAAATCATGCTCGTTTAACATTTTCATGTTGTAACTGTTTTAACAAGGAAAAGAGAGTATAAACCCCACGTGCTCTAAACTCAGAACTATACGTTTGGTCTTAATTATCACTTTTTCAGTGTTACCAATGGCCAAAACCTTCAGATGTATTTTAACGGAATTGAATTATGCATTACTAACTGCTTCATTTATTCCCATCCGGATCTAAGGATAGTTTTATAGAATGATTAGTCAGCCCTTTTAATGATCATCAATAAAAGAACATTTGAACAGACATGATACATGTCAGGAAACACATATTATTTATATTATTTGTAAAATCAGGTTTGTCTGAACTATCCAAACCAGATTTGTATTAACGCAATGAATTAAATATCTATACTTATAGAAAATGAGCGATAGACTGAATAATTTCAGAGCTTTGGGCACTAATTAATTTTTGTTATCATTATGTAACATCTTCTTGCACATTTATTACTGATATTGTCTGTTAATATTAAAGAAGTAATATATTTTGTAGGGTAATCTGCGCTAGATACTGTAAAATATCATCCATCCCAGGAAACAAATGGGATGTTTTCATTTATGTAGTGTGGTCGATTATTGGTAATTCCCTTTAAACATCTGTCAAATGTAAGGGTAAATTGTGCTCGTATGCTCTTAAATTGTCTTATTTTCACACAAATGAATGCACGGAATGTAAAGAAACCATCACGTAACAAATACAAATAATTTATTTTAAGAATCAGGGATATTTTGTTTAAAAGATATTCGCAATAATAAGGAACTTGTTGCAGCCCAGGTCATTGAACTTAAATACGCGGTTAATTTTAGAAAGGGAAAGAAAGATATGCAAGTATGGAATAAACTGTTATTGTCGGCCTAACATGGCAGCTGATGAACTGAAACTACTTTACATGAATGTTTACTATATCAAAAGAAAGATCAATGCATAACTTTCTACATAAGTGTCATGCATTCATTTTGCAGCTCATTTTGTAGCCATGATTTAGATTTATGTGTAAGTAGCCTGACTTCAAAATATCATACCACCAGTAGATTTTATGCAAACGTGCATCATCATATAAAAGGCGTAAATCATAACTGTTCATTACAGAAATAAAGTCGTAAAAAAATTCTATGAATTGATTGAAATTGGCTCGAGAAAAAACATGGCATACTTTAATAAATGTTGGTGAAGTTTATGATTGTTATTTTTTTACATTTTACTTCTTCAAATATGATTTACCTTGTTATTTATTTCAAAATCATTATGCATGTTTCCGTGATAAACATTACACTGATCCCGTCATAGTTAACATAACTGCTGATTACATGTAGGTATTTATCCATCAATCCATTGCATGCATGCAAACATACATATATACATACTGTGAAATGGTTTTGATACTTTCTTTATCAGGATGTTTAAATAGGTATATAAAAAAGCAGAAATAATCCTTCAGATTGGAAAGTAAAGAAAAAAACATTTAATTTCACAACCAGTCTATTTCATGTGCATGTTTCAACCAGATAACCTACTTAATTTTTCAGAATCCGAGAAGGAATCCAAAGTCTTCAAAAATGACCCAAAACAGACTGGCGTCATCCAGTGCCTTGAATGCCGTGCAAATTCCATTGACATAGTGTGGGAAGAGCCCCAGTGTATCGAAAAAGGAGTTCAGTACTACGAATTGAAATACAAAATACTTGGTGAAAAGCGATGGTCAACTGCAACCAGCAATTCTAATTCTTTTCTCGTAAACGGTTTGAAAAGCAATACATCTTATGAATTCAAAGTGCGAGCCATATTTGACGATGATGAAGAGGGACCATTCAGTGAAACATGCAGAGATGTCAAGACAAATCCGTCCTTATCAGAAAATATCATACGTGAAGACTGGATTGTTAAGCATGGTCAACCAGCAACCTACAAACTTCCACTGACAGAACCTAAGGAAACTGTCAACATAAAAGCCAAATCAAGGAAATGTATTTTTGGTGGGTTTCTTACCTGCGCAGTTTATCCAACACATACACAAACATAATTTTGGCACTCCAAAGGCAGCAAAAAATTCTTCCAAATTCATTTGGTCTATCAAAAGTAAAAAATATTCTTCAAACGTTTTTTCAGATTATATATAAAAATGGTAAGACAACAAAATAAGAATTGGATCACTATATATGGAATAAGGCTATATATGGTTAATCCAGATACAAACATTGAGGTAATGATGCAAAAATGTCATAATATATCAGTGGCATATAATAGGTAAGAATCATTTAGTTTCTGAATTGTTGCTAAACAGTTCAGTTATTGCTTAATGTAATGATCAAGGAAAGTTAATGAATCTTATATATATATATATATATATATATATATATATATATATATATATATATATATATATATATATATATATATTCGATTCATAATTATCATTAACAACTGGACATAGAATATCTGAAATATTGTATCAACTTGTCTTTGTCTTTTTTTAATGTGTCAAACTGCAACAAAAGTAAAATTCGGTGTTCATTTAGGTCAAGTTTAGAGATTTTCCCTTTGTTGGACAGTCACTTAATGTTCATAAGCTGAGTTTTATTCGAAGGTGCCTATTCCTTTGTTACATATTCGTGTGTTTGTTTACTTATATGTGTTTCTTCCTTGAATAAAAATGAAAATACAGACATATTTGCTGTCTAGTGATTGCCTCATTTTTTATATTCATTATCTTGGTAGAAACATTCATTGTTTTGTATTCACCACCTAAAATTTGATGAGTGGAATTTTGACAATCAACAAATTATTATATTTCCTCATTACTTATATTTCTGCTAATCTGTAGGGGAGCTACAGCGTGGTCACAAAAGTGAAAAGACAATCATGGTAGTGGGTGCAACTGGATCTGGAAAAAGTACGCTAATTAACGGGATGGTGAATTATATCCTTGATGTTGCCTGGGAGGATACATATCGATTTACCATCATTGACCTCACGGAAGAGGAAAAGGGGAAGAAAGATGAGGTAAAACATGAAAACTGGCTTAACTCTAGTGAGTAAATTATTTTGTTAAACATTGATTGTAGAATTTTGTTAAAGTGGGAAAATACTAATGTTCTAAACTTATTATGCCGTCTAATTTTGTAACACTTATATTTCTGATATTTGCCAGAACATCGATCACATGTCAATATTAAGGTTCTATTAAGTTTGAAATAACAACATATATGTCATGTTGAGAAAACAAAACATAAATTTATGGTTAAAGAAGTTATACTATTGCATGATAAATTAACAGGAGCGATTATTCCTATGATTATTAGCTCTTAAAGCTACTCATTTCATTATAAAATTATTATTGGCGTAGTTAGGTTTGCCAGTACTTGATCTTGCTATTATTTAATACAAAATATATTTGGAACTAGCTTTTCATATTTATTGATGAAACATTTATGACTTTGGACCAACTCCAACTTCACAATGCCAATCATTCATGTGTGATGTCCAAATTGAGAGCTTTGAAATGTTGACAATTTTTGTTTTCATCTATAACTCATGGTTTAAATGGTCATCAGTGTAATACTTTGATAATGACTTATTGATTGTTTTGGATAATCTATGCATAATGTACGTGACACAAGTAATTTAGAGCCTTTTTGACAAAATAGTCTTTGAAGTTTCTTGTCTATTTCATTACACTATCAACACTTTTAGACTGTGTCCCAGACTGAGTGGATCACATGCTACACAATCCCTCGCTGTCCAGGAAGCCAACTAAATTATACATTAAACATTATAGACACTCCTGGTTTTGGAGACACTCGTGGAATCCAACGGGACCAAGAAATCGTTGATCAGATAAGAGAGCTCTTCACAACACCGCCACCGAAGGGTATTCAGACTCTGGATGCTGTTTGTTTTGTAGCGCAAGCACCTTTAGCACGACTTACACCACACCAGAGGTACATCTTCGACTCAGTTCTTTCTATCTTTGGCAAAGATATATCAAAGAATATTTTTGTACTCATAACATTTGCAGATGGTAATGAACCACCCGTAAAAAAGGCATTAGAAACTGCACAAGTGCCTTTTGAGAGAGCATTTAAATTCAACAACTCTGCACTCTTTGTAAGTACAGAAAACAAAGAGGAAGCACAAATTGGCCAGATGTTCTGGAAGATGGGAAAAGAAAGTTTCAATGTATTCTTTACTGAACTTAGTAAAACAGAAACCAAAAGTCTTCAACTCACTGCAGACGTATTAAAAACACGACAGCAGCTCGAAGCTACAATTCAAGGACTGCAGCCACAAATTCATGAAGGCTTAAACGTGATTAATACAATCAAACAAGAGAAACAAGTCATTGATAAACATAAAGCAGACATCCTGGCAAACAAAAAATTTGAGTATGAAGTTGAAGAAATTCATGAAAGGGCTGTACCATTAGCCGTAGGTGAATATGTGACCAATTGTTTGACATGTAATAGGACATGTCATTATCCATGTGCCATTCCAAATAATGACGGGAAACGTGGCTGTGCAGCCATGAATAGCAATGGGTATTGCACCATCTGTCCCAAACAATGTTTTTGGACGGAACATGCTAATACTCAACACCGCTATGAATTCTACCCAAAGAAGGTTAAAAAAACATCTGAAGATTTGAAGAAAAACTATGACATCGCTCGAGGCGAAGAAGAAAAGCATTCTGCTATTTTGCAGAAAGTGAAAGCGCGGTTTAATCAGGTTGGCCAGTCAGTTTTTGCAATGATCAAGCGTGTACGAGATTGCATCAATGAATTAAAACAGAAAGCTATTAAGCAGAACCCTCTGAGCCAAGTAGAATATATAGAAATACTCATCGAAGCGGAAAAGAGTGAAGCTAAGTATGGATGGCAGAAGAGAGTCGAGTTGTTCCAGACGCTTAAAAAACAGGCAGAGCTCATGAAGGACATACCTAATCAAGAATTCAAACCCTGGACTGATGAGGAAGTTGAGGCCTTGCTTAATGAATCTGAAGATTATAAAAGGTAAGGAAAGGATAATGATTTAAAAAACCAGGGACTTTATCGTTTATTCATATGTTCAAACCACAGTAGATGATATATCTTGCATGCAACCGTTGGAATAATATAATTCCCATTGAAAAAGTGTTTCATAAAATAAACCAGGTATGCCTAAAGTTACAAGTTATGTTTTTGCTGGAATTATTTTTTCACATTAATACTATGAAAAATCTCAAAAGAGGGTACTATAACATATACCATTTTTTTTACATGGACGTAGCTCAAATTCATGACATAGTTAAATACTCCCAATCTACCCTTTAAAAGTGGTCAATGACAACAGACAAAAAATAGGCGTTTTTAAACATTTTCCTCTTCAAGTTATATCAAGAATAACAACCATAAGGTCTTTCATTAATAAATAAATCAGTAAATATGCTTAATACCTTAAGATCCGACGATAATAAATTTGTTCTTGAAATAGGCAAGAATATACGTTATAGAACCATAATTTCTCTTTCGACTCAGGTGCATAATGGTCATTATGATGGTGATCTTCTCAGGAGCCTATCGAATATGCACAAACCTTGAACTGAAAAACACAAAAAAACAGCATTATACAGGAATATATTTTTTGTTTTGTCTTTCTGGCTTGCATTAATTTGCATTTGTCCATTGTTTATACACAAGTGGAACAAAATATATAAATATTCATGAATGACCGGATTGTTTTACATTTCAATGGAATATTCTTACGGTTCTTGGTCAACTCACTAAAAAAAGAAACCGTACACATCAATGTATTGCTTCAAAACCTATGTATCACATGCACTAGATCCTAACACATATTATAATGACAAGTCTGAACAAAGAGGGTGTATTTCATGCCATAGTGACAATAATAAATGTATTTTATATAAATCAAGTAGTTCCCATGAAATGTGTCACAGGTTGGAATCTTTACTAATAATCAGTTATGTATTTCTACATACTGAATAAAAGTTATTTTAAACTTTTTATAATCTCCATCAGTATTGTTACTGAAAGTAATCAGACTAATGTGTAATCAATGCACGTATTTATGCGATCTAGTAAATACACGTCAAGTAAGTATTGCTGCTCCTTCACTCTTACGTTAGACCCAATCTTCGATTTTATAGGATTTTTCGGTATAGTAGTTATCAAAAATATGCTTTGTTTTCCTAACAATTTTTTTCCTTCTTGTTTTTGGTTTACCCTTTTCATCTCTGTGCATATTATTAGGACTAACCATAGCTCAGCAGTCATGCTGACTGATCAAGGAACTGCATACTTTTCCGGGGACATAATCTTGTATCTAGAAAAAGAGAACAGAGAAAATGAATACATTTTACGACTCACTGTTTTTAAAGAATTTTCATCCGCTTTCATCTTCTAAGCGTCAACTAATACTTTATTTTCTAAAAGTACAAAACCTTCATAACTGGTATGACTATATAACACGATTTAAAATTTCATCTTATGCAACTTATAGTTTAGACTATTGCCACTTCAAATTCAAGCGTCCAATGAACTTTACATAATCAGATCAAGAAATGGACACACATACTGTTTAGATGTATGTTGACTTTTTTTGTTGCATTTTGTCTGACATTTATGAAGAAATCTTGACCTACGGAAGAGAAAGAGCGTCATAGTTCACTATCGATTCTTCCAAAAATAACGATTTTATTCTCATTATACTTTGTAGTTGATAGTTAAAAAGACACCGTAACATATACCGTTGCCGAGAAAATCTCTATATCGTAACTACCAGAAGATAACATGCCTATTATCATAAAACTGAGCGTTTCAAGTTGAAATTGAATTTCCTCTTCCAGTCAATGAGATGTGGCTCTTTTAAGGGAAATTCTTTTTTAAGTGTTTGTGATAATATCATGATCTCAACTATGTTATGGCATTAGATGTAATAGTGGCACTGACAGTATTAGAAGCGATCCAAGATATACGTCAATAACCTTTTTGAACTTATTTTAACAAATTCGGATGTCCCATAATATTATGCAACATTTATATTTTCAGGTGGTTTTGATGAGGACACGAAAGCTAATGTTCTTCCACCTGTGTACCTCCTAGTGGACTATCTACCCTTCATATTTTTTAGAGATGCCACTTTGTTTCGGTGGAGGGGCAGTCCAACAAAATCAGGTTACCAAGAAGCTTCGTTGAATGTGCTATACACTTTGATTTAGTTTTCATTTTCTAACTTTAAATATCGATCCTATGCTATGGTGCAAGATTATGATGTTTATCCATTATTTATTATCTAACATAACTAACCATTAGAAACCACCTGCATGCACCAGTCCCAATGCCTTCACCATCCGGAGAAAATGATCATGACAAATTGACTTCAAGGGGTGATTTAATGAGTGATTTCCTATTATGTTTGTGATCGGAAATATGGGTCTGGCATCAGTCTCACATCAGGTGGTTTGATGATCGTGTTTTAATTGGATTCTAAACATGAATCTGTTTCTTTTTATCATACCAAGATTACCAAAACACCAGTATAACTAAATGGTGTTGCAAATTTCTGGTCGCAGCCCCCAAACACACTACAGCTTGGGTATAACATCCTTGGGTGTTTTTGTCCGATTATTATACAGTGGGTCTAGTGATACAAATTTTTTGGATATACACATAGTAAGTATCAGTACAGATTATATTCACAAAAAGAGTAATACATGGTCTGAATATAAAGAACAATTATTTAAAAATGAATTATAGCATACGTTGACATGGGAAAAGCGATGAATGTATACGTAATCACAGTGTGCAGACTCTAGTTAGTGACAGGGATTCATTTGCGCAGTATTGAGCTGGTTTTGCTTGTTTCAATGAAAAGCTTTTGCTCATTGTTTTTATATATTCATGTTAAATAAAATTGATATATAATGCTGATTTCTTTAATAAAATTAATTAAATCCGTCATAGAAGTTGCAAATGTTTAAACGCGTATGGATTTAGTCATGGTAACAATTTGAAACAGATTACAGGAAACAATAGTTTTATGTCTGCTATGATGTATAATGACTGAATCCGATATTGGTTCTTTGCTCCATTACAACTGCAGCTTAACGGTTTTAAAAGCATCTGAATGTATTTGTATGTTAAGTCTTATTTAAATTTCATAAACGTTGGAAACTCTGTCATTTCCAAAAATGATTAATCAAGACAAAATAAAACCTCGATCTGAACATATGGAAAAAACTGACCTTGTTAAAACATTGGCCTGTCTAAAGGAATATGCCACTCCCATGTGAGAGACTTAAAATATTTTGCATGATGAAGAGTCATCGTTGTGTTATGATTGTAAATAGTGAACATATATGGCCATTAGTCTTGTCTCAAATCGTTAGTAATTGTAGTATTAGTAGTAATTATCTATTCTTTCTAGTGTAATAATAGTAGCAGTGGTAATATTGTATAGTAGGATATGCTCATTTTTTTACTCCGTTAATTTTACATTACAACAACAAAGAAACTGGCATACACAGTAACAGGTTTGAATCAGTCCCTTTTGAATTAGTCTCTTTTGAAAGAGACAAGAGGGACTATGATATTGAGACGGATGAGGCGTATAGAGTTACCAAGAACACCATGGACTCTGTCTCGCTAAATAGTGAATATTACATACCTGATCTTTATAGAAAATACAAACCTATTTCGAGTATGAATGAAATAGATGTTGGTTTCTTTTTTGTTTTTAAACATTTATCATTGAAACATATATTGCATATTTATATGATATATATTATTTGCATAAATAAGTAAAGTTACATGTATTTGCAAGTGTTTTGTTCATTTTTGTCTTCTCAAGATGACAGAGCAGGGCATCTAATTTCTCCATGCACATGCACACACAAGCGCACAAACTAGTACAACACATGTACCAACAAATTCCAAACACTCCTACGCTTGCTACTCCTATCTTACTTTCTGTTTTCCAGTCAATATTTGAAAACACGCTTTCCCTCGCAATCACCACCATCTCCACTTACTCTGCCCTACTCCGTTTATTAACCTTTAAATCTAGACCATTCTCTCTCTCTCTGTATATGTGTGTATGTATGTGCATGTGTATATATGTACGTACATATGTGTGTATGTATGTATCTATCTATGTATATGTATGTACGTAAAGGCGTACGTATATATATATATGTATGTATGTGTGTCATACGTATGAATGTACGTATCTAAGTATGTATCTATGGACGTATGTGTGTCTGCATGCGTTTGTGTGTATGTGCGTATGTATGTGTGTGTCTGTGGCTGCATACGTACGTATGTATCTCTGTATGTGCATCTACGTATGTATTTATGTATGTATGTGTACGTGTGTATGTATGTATTAATGTATGTGTCTGTATGTATATATGTATATTATGCATCCATGTATATATGTATGTATGTGTGTGCATGTACATAATTAAGTACGTTCGTTTTTATGTATGTATATTGGTATATATGTATGTGTCTATGCATATGTATGTATGTATGTATATATATATATATATATATATATATATATATATAGGTATGGCTCTATGTATGTATGTGTACCTATTTATTTATCTTTGTGTGTGCATGCATATGTATGTATGTATGCATATATATGTGTGTATGTACGTACGTATGTATGCATAGGTGTGTGTGCGTGCGTACGGATATATGCGTTAATGTATATATGTGTGTATATATGTATGTATATATGCATGTATATATGTATGTGTGTAGATATGTATGTGTGTACGTACGTTTAAATGTATGTGTGTGTGTACGTACGTTTGACTGTATGTATGTATGTGTGTACGTACGTTTGAATATATGTATGTGTGTACGTAAGTTTGAATGTATGTATGAATGTATGCATGTGTGTACGTACGTTTGAATGTATGTGTGTACGTAAGTTTTAATGTATGTATCTATGTGTGTACGTACGTTTGAATGTATGTATATGTGTGTACGTATGTTTGAATCTGTGTATGTGTGTACGTACGTTTGAACGTATGTATGTATATAGGTATGTGTGTACGTACGTTTGAATGTATGTGTGTACGTACTGTTGAATGTATGTATGTGTGTACGTACGTTTGTATGTATGTATGTGTGTACGTACGTTTGACTGTATGTATGTATGTGTGTACGTACGTTTGAATATATATATGTGTGTACGTACGTTTGAATATATGTATGAATGTATGCATGTGTATACGTACGTTAGAATGTATGTGTGTACGTAAGTTTTAATGTATGTATCTATATATGTGTGTACGTACTTTTGAATGTATGTATGTGTGTGTACGTATGTTTGAATCTGTGTATGTGTGTACGTACGTTTGAACGTATGTATGTATATAGGTGGCGCTCACCAGATAATATGTACTTTTGAGAGGGTGACGTATGTAAGGTGAAGTAGTTCGCATTTAAAACATGCACAGTGGAGAGAATGTTTGCATACCTCTATGCTACATTAATGTAATGTGGATGATATTTCTTTTGGATATTGCACTTTTGGAAATTTTACATGATTTAAGCACACTGCTAACTAAAATGACTGCTCCCTTGTGTTAAAAAATCAGTCTGAATTAGTCTAAAGTACACTATACATAGCAGCTATTAAAATAGGGAAAATGAATTTTGCCAGACTAGACAATACCAGCTTCTGAAAGTGCAATGAATGAAATACCAAATATGTAAAATGTAAAAAAAGTTATCGGCTCTTTTTTATACAATTTACCTCTGAAGTTCAGGAAGTGAAAATGACCAAGTAGAGCTAGCACTTTTTTGAAAGGTGCACATTTGAAGTAAGGCCAAGCTGTATACTCTATAACCCATAGTACACCCATCAATCATACACCAAAATAAAGGGAATTAAAGGTTCTTTGCATTAGACCTAAGATATACAAGGTCTTTTTTAAATAGCCAGTATAACCAGTGAGGAAAGCCGGGGACATTCTTTTTCTTTAAAATCCTAACCCTATGCAAAATGCGAAACTGTATAGCGCCACCTTAAAGAAAATAAAAAAATGTTTGCAATTATTTTTTTTTATTTTCATATAATTATGTATGATGTTCTGAATAAAATGGTACATTCATATTGATGTTAAGCATGAAAATAAGCTAATTATGATCCTTTTTCTCTTCCTTACATAATTTGCCATGAGGTATGTTTGTGTGAGTAGTGACCTTAATTATGGGGAAATTAGAAGACTTAGAATATAGGAATAGAGCCAACTTAAATTTAAAACTGTTGCAATAAGTGACAGAAATATATGGTGAAAATGTTTCTTTTCATTTATTTGCAATGAAATAAAAAAATAAATGAAGAGAAAGTGAATTCGCTTCTTCCATATTAAACAATAGGCAAATATTTTACACTTTGACCTTTGACCTTTATGAAGCTGATGAGTTACCTCCCTTTTCTAATTGTAAAATTCATTGTTGATATCTCAGAAATAATTCTGGCTAGTTTCATGTTCCTGTCATTCAGCATAACATTGGTTGCTATGTTTACAAAATGTAATGTGCATTCTTAAAATAGCTCACTTTTATCATGGGGGGGGGAGGCTGGACTTGTTAGAGACTCTGACACTCATAAATACTGTTCTGTGGGGAAAAAGGCAGGAGAATTATTCATAAGGATTGTTTTGATGCTTGCGACTTAAATGTTTCAGCCATATAAACATAATTAAATCATACAAAAATAATACCTACATCTTCTTTATGGTGGCGCTCACCAGATAATATGTACTTTTGAGAGGGTGACGTATGTAAGGTGAAGTAGTTCGCATTTAAAACATGCACAGTGGAGAGAATGTTTGCATACCTCTATGCTACATTAATGTAATGTGGATGATATTTCTTTTGGATATTGCACTTTTGGAAATTTTACATGATTTAAGCACACTGCTAACTAAAATGACTGCTCCCTTGTGTTAAAAAATCAGTCTGAATTAGTCTAAAGTACACTATACATAGCAGCTATTAAAATAGGGAAAATGAATTTTGCCAGACTAGACAATACCAGCTTCTGAAAGTGCAATGAATGAAATACCAAATATGTAAAATGTAAAAAAAGTTATCGGCTCTTTTTTATACAATTTACCTCTGAAGTTCAGGAAGTGAAAATGACCAAGTAGAGCTAGCACTTTTTTGAAAGGTGCACATTTGAAGTAAGGCCAAGCTGTATACTCTATAACCCATAGTACACCCATCAATCATACACCAAAATAAAGGGAATTAAAGGTTCTTTGCATTAGACCTAAGATATACAAGGTCTTTTTTAAATAGCCAGTATAACCAGTGAGGAAAGCCGGGGACATTCTTTTTCTTTAAAATCCTAACCCTATGCAAAATGCGAAACTGTATAGCGCCACCATAGGTATGTATGTGTGTACGTACGTTTGAATGTATGTATGTGTGTACGTACTGTTGAATGTATGTATGTATGTGTGTACGTAAGTTTGCATGTATGTATGTTGTTTGAGAAGTGGATGAAGATGTCCGAGGTCGAGCGAACGTACGAAGGCTTGCGTGAGGCGATTCTCAAGGAATACGTCTTGAGTACGTACCGACGGGAGTTAAGTGTTCCTGGCAGAGAGAGAGAGAGAGAGAGAGAGAGAGAGAGCACACAATTCTAGAGAAAATATGAAGCATGCCTGAGAGATATGAGCAAGCGCACTCGCGGTCTGGGATCTCCTGGAGTACAGCCAGACTCCCTCCCGCTGAGTCGCACTGTGTGTTTGAGGAAGCGCAAGCCAAACATAACCGTCATGCGGAAGGAGAGGCGGGGATGGACCTACGGGGAAAGAGTCTTCCCACTGACCCGGACGGACTCAAACCGCAGAGAAGGGGTTTGTAGGACGGCGAGAACCGCCGGTGTGCTACCACTGCAAACGCCCAGGACATTTTGCCAGGGACTGTCCTAAGAGTAGGCAGGTCCAGGTGAATGTCATTGCCAGGGAGACACTTAGGACCGAAAAAAACCGTAAACAGGTCAACCTCGCGTCCGCCACCATCAACGGAGACGACGCCACCATCTTGTGCGACACGGGGTACAGTTATCCAGCCCTTGTCGACAAGAGGTACGTGAAGCCGGAAGACTATACAGCGAAGGTAATTGAAGTGCCGTACGCCAATAGTACACATGACTCGTTGCCAGGTGCCATCATTGACCTCGACTCGCCGTACGTCAAAGGAAAAATTGAAGCCGCGTGTTTGTCAGGATTGTCGCATGACGTCATATTGGGTTGTCGCTATGTGCTACCACAGCTAAACCCAGTGACATTTACACAAGTACCGGTGAATGTTGTGGATACTAGGTCCAAGGATCGTCGGGCAAAGTCGACGCCGATGGAAGCTACGACGCCGCCGGTTGGTAACTTGCTACCAACCGAGCTGAAGAAACTGTAGCAAGAAGACGCAACTCTGACGCAGTTGCGGAAACACGCTGAGGAGGGAATGGAGAAGAGAACTCCAAGTGGAGAAGTAAAGTTTGTCTACAAGAGAGGCATCTTGTACCGCCACGCCAAGAAGGGTCACGAGCACTTCAAGCAGGTCGTCGTATCTATGCCGAAGCGAGAGGAAGTTTTGAAGCTTGCGCATGAAAGTATTTTGGGGGGACACATGGGAATTGCCAAGACACGTGACCGTCTTGTGAAAGGATTTTACTGGCCGGGGGTCCAGGGAGATGTTAAGCGGTTTTGTCTTTCGTACGACAAGTGTCAGAGGATGGTGCCGAAAACAGATCATCTGCCCGTTCCTCTGGGAAGTACACCTACCATCGATGAACCATTCCGCCGTGTCGCGACGGACTTGATCGGACCGATGCAACCCGCGTCTGCATCCGGAAATCGTTATATTTTGACCGTCATCGATTACGCTACACGCTACCCGGAAGCTGTCGCACTGCGTAATATCGACTCGGAACGCAGTTTATGAGCCACGTAATGGGGGAGGTGAATCGGCTGATGTCAATTAAACATGGCACTTCTACGCCGTATCACCCCCAGTGCAACGGATTGGTCGAACGCTTCAAGGGGACCCTGAAACTCACCCTTAAAAAGTTGTATGTAGGCCGTCCTAAAGATTGGGATCGGCATATTTCCGCCATGCTATTCGCATATCGGGAGGTGCCACAGGCTAGTTTGGGATTTTTCCCTTTCGATCTCCTATATGGGAGAACTGTACTAGGTCCCATAGCCGTGCTGAGACAGGTGTGGACCGATGACAGCGCTGTTGAAAAGGTATTCACTACCTACCAGTACGTTGCTGACCTTCATAACAAACTAGAGGAAGTTTGTACGTTGGTGCGGAAAAACCTCAAGCAGGCGAAGTCTCGTCAAGCGAAGTACTACGACAAGCGAGCTAAACCACGCCAATACTAGGTTGGAGAAAATGTGTTGTTGCTGTTGCCACAGGAACACAACAAACTGCAAGTCTCGTGGAGAGGACTGTACTGTATTCGACTCACGCACAAAGAGAAACTGTACCACGCAAATCTGTTGAAAAAGTACCAGGACCGAGAGTCAACTGCCGATTTCGTCGTTGCCACGATCGTCACCGAGGAAATCGAAGGCGACAAGGAAGGCGCGAACACTGTTCCGAACTGTCCGCTTACGAAGGCAAAGACACCCTCGGACATGAAGTGCGACCCTATATTGACTAAGAAGCAGCATGATGCAGTAGAGACACTACTGTCAGGATACGCTGATGTATTAACGGAACTGCCAGGGAGAACGTCACTTGCTATTTTCAGTTTGAAGCTGGTAGACGACAAAAACCGATTCAAAGCAAACCTTACCCTTTACCCCACGCCAAGTTGGAAGTGGTAAGGAGGGAAGTTGAACAAATGGTTACTCTGGGAGTAATCGAACCCGCAGACTCTCCATAAAGTGCCCAAGTCGTACTGGTACAGAAGAAAGATGGCACCCGTCGTTTCTGTGTGGACTATCGTAAATTAAACCAGGTAACGGAGTTCCATGTTGAAATGCTACCGGACCCGCAGCACATTTTCGCATCCGTGTCTAAGGCGAAATATTTTTCCAAGATGGACTTGTCTAAGGGTTATTGGCAGATCCCAGACAGAACATCGTGGTGCCAAACCATTAATTTTGGCAATATAAATAATGCACCCAAGCAAGGGGAAATTTTGACAGCCCTTAATATGATGGGGTGGATATTGGAAAAATAGACGGACTGTAGAATGGGGGGTACGATAGGTATGTACTGTACCCCAAGCAGCATGATATCCCACTGATTACAACTAGCACCATTGAAGTGAAAGGACTGACCGCCCAAGTGAAGACAGCTTCACCCTTCACCAGAGAGATCGAGGAAAAAATGACAGAGGTGTTCGTATCAGGCCTTCCAGTGGAGATCGACACAATATAATTAATCGACAAAGTTGAAACGAAATTAAAAACAAAAGTGAAAACTTACAAAATGGCGACCATATGGGGCTTTGGACCCATAAAGTCCGGTGTGAGGATACTTTTAATACCCAAAGAAGAAGCAAAGAAAGTACTCACCTTTTTCTACGTGATGTGATTTAGACTTAAATCGTGGTACAAAGGATGCGTGATGGACAAAATGTGCCCTAAGTGCAAACAAACTCGGCATAGCCCGAATACATGTACCTCTCAACCAGCAGTTCCCACATATGCAAGAAAAGTGGCAACACCGGTTGTGCAACAAAAAGAAGACTGTGATACACATATACTAAATCTCATATCACAAATCAGAAAGAACAAGGAAAAAGAGAACACAAATCTCAACAAAGAAGATGAACAAACCGAAGTTCAAGAACTCAACCATACAACAGAACAATTACAGATAAATACAGAGTGGGCAAATATCCTCAGCCCGAACAAGACTGGCACCCTCATTACCCATCACAAAGACCAAATAACCTTGAAAAATAGATTTGTACCCCTACGGGAAGAGGAAAATTCCTTACAAGAATAGAAAGAAGCAGAAGACAAAATGGAGATTTCCGGACTGACTACATTAACATCAACACCAATCCCCAATAAGACTTTAAGAAAGCGGAAAGCGTTATCAGGATCCAGCTCTTCACAGGAAGACGCGATAGACGAGTTGGGAGTAGACACACCAGAAACAGCCCATAACAAAAACGAGGAAAAAATCCTGCAAAACGCAATACGGAAAAAGAAAAAGAGCAGAATTGATGAATGATACAGACAAACAGATATACACAGATAACAAAAGTGACAATGAAAGCGACAGAGACGACGAGGAAGAGAGTGATGAAAACTTCGAGACTGGCACGGAATATGAAAGCGATACAGACGGGACGCAACAAACGGAGAACACAATATGAACGGAAACAGACATGGAGACAGAAGCGCAATAGACAATACAAATGAAACTGACGAAAATTATACTGATACTCCATTAAACAGTACAATGGGGGGGGGGGGATTCAGTGCCCCTAAATTAAATTTAAATTAAATATAACTAAACTAAATAATATAGCAATTTTACTATCAAAAATAATTCAAAATAATTTATGCAACCATAAAAAGCAGCAACCTGGGAGTGACAAAAATGAAGGGAACGAACTTTCGTGTTTTGTAAATAAATATGAACGGGGTTAATACAGAAAAAAATCCTGAAACTAAGTAATGGAATGAATTATGGTATCTTGTTAATACAAGAAACGCATAATGGATTTACCAAAGAACTGATATCTTTATGCGAGGAAAAGTTAAATGGAATTATAATAACTAATAATTTTATTGGGAATGACTCGAGAGGGGGTGGTGGCAACTTTGATAAAAAATAAAAGTGGAATTAAATGGGAAAGGAATTATGAGGGGCCTTTTTTTCAAAGGGAGATTACTACATGTAGTAATAGAGGGAAAACATTTTGTCAATATTTACATGTCAGCGAATAAATACAAAAAACAAGAATTTATAGAAAAATTATCAAAATATCTTGAAAAGTATACAACAGAAAACGTCATTTTAGGGGGAGATTTCTACTGGGTGGGAGATTTAATAGATAGAACAGAAATGTTAACAACTAATGACTTAAGATTTAAGCCAGAAATATATATATATTTTTTTAAATAGACATAAATTTATAGATGTATACAGAAGATTAAATATGGTTCGACGTGAATTCACATATGAATATAAAATAAATAAAGGTAGTAGATTATACAAATTTATGCGTACGAACTTTAGCAAGAATATATACAAAGAAGCAGGAATATTGGATTTCAAGGTATCTGATCACAAATTAATATTTATTGAAATAGAGATAAAATACAGAAGCAAGTGGGGCATAGTAACCTGGAAACTGAATAATAAAATATTAGAGGACACAGAGTTTGTGAAAAAAATTAAAACAGAATTGAAGATTTTGTAGAGAAAGGGAACAAAGACATAATTAAAGAATGGGACAAATTAAAAGCAACCTTTAAAAAATAGCAATAAAGTTCTCAAAAATTAGAACAAGGAAATTAAAAATGGAAAAAGAGGCAATAGGAAGACAATTGGAAAAGGAAAATACACCATAATTGGAAAATAAACTAAAGAACAAACTAAGTAAAATTCTGAAAGAAGAACAAAAATGTAAACAAATGAAAGCTGGAAAATTCACTGCAGTTTACCAAAAAGCGGAAGGACTCTACAAAAGAGAAGAACTTAGGCGAGGAGGTGAAAAATGCATAGAAAGTCTAAAAGATAACAATGGAAGAATAACATATAGGAATAAAATCATGGAGTATATCGAAAACTTCTATACAAATCTATACCAATCTCAAGTAATAGATGATAAAACAATAGACAATTATTTACAAGATATTGAATGCGATATGATATCATCAGAACACAAGGACTTGTGTGATGAGTTCATCTCGACAAAAGAAGTAATAAATGCTATTAAACTGTTAACTAAAAGGAAATCCCCAGGAGGAGATGGACTTTATTCTAAATTCATCTGCGAGTTGTCGCCCATCTTAGAATGGTTGTTTAACAATATTTTATTAAGAAACGAGACCATGACAAAAACTATGAGGGAAGGCATTATAAAATTGATATATAAGGGGAAGGGAGATAGGGAGGATCTAAAGAATTGGAGGCCCATCTCCCTCCTAAACACAGCTTATAAAATCCTAAGTAAACTACATGCAGAAAGAATCAAAAAGGGTATGGATACAATAATAAATATTAACCAAAGATGCGGGGCTAAAGGAAGAGACAAACAAAACGACATATAAGTATTAGAACAATTATAGACTCCATTATTGATAGTGGGTTAAAAGGTGATATGGTACTTTTTGATCAGGAAAAAGCTTTCGATAGATTGGAACACAACTACATACAAAAAGTACCAAAAACATTCGGTTTTGGAAACAATTTTCAAAATTGGACCAAAATCCTGTACAGCAAAATAACTTCAAGAGTACAGGTCAATGTAGCGAACACTGGGGAATTCGACATTAAAAGATCGGTGAGGCAGGTATGCCCACTATTGATGATATTATTCGTAATAGCAATATAAATTCTAAGCAGGAAAATAAGACTGAATAAAAAGATAGAAGGTATTAAAGTTCCAAACATAAAAGAGGAAATAAAAATGCTTCAACACGCTGATGATTGCACGAACTTTATAAAAGACACAGATTCCTTCAAATATTTAGAAAAGGAATTTGAAGAATTTGGTAAGGCCTCAGGGTCGAAAATCAACCATGGGAAAACAGAAATTTTTAAAATAGGAAACACTATGGTTTACCCGCACAACATATTAATGAAAGAGTTAAAGCGCTAGGGATCTACTTTGGGAAAGGGGAAGAAGAAAAAAACTGCAAGGAAATGAGGAAAAAAAAAATAAACGAAAATGTGAATATCTGGGCGCTCACGCAACTCTGCCTCTTGGAACGGGCCCCAGTGGACAAAACATATATGTATGCAAATATAAACCTTATTCTAAAATCCACTGATATTGAAAATAAAAAACTAGATAAAATCGATAATCTAATAGTAAATTATATATGGGACTTTAAAACACATATAAAATAAAACACTTTACAAACTAGGGAAGGCGGGGGGTGTAGCAATACCAAACCCTATAATAATTAAACATGCAAATATTCTAAATAGATTTAAAAGATTAAAGGCAGAACCGAAATCATCATGGGAGGGGATATATATATATATATATATATATATATATATATATATATATATATATATATATATATACACAAAAATACATGGATAATAAGGATTTGTGGGAATTAGATGAAAACCTAACGTACAAATGGTTAAGGGATACAATTACTGTTAAATACAAAAACAAAGTAGAACAGGAAAATTTATATGTAAATTGGGAAATAGCGTGGGGCCACTAGATCAAACTAGGATCACTTAAAATACAAAACCTCTACTTCAAATACATGCATGATGCATGGTTGACGGGAGAGGTTGCAGTGCGACGGCACATGGTCAGAGCATCGCCGAAATGTCCACTGTGTAAAAATGCAATATTTAGTAAAAACCACACCATGGTGCAGTGTGAAGCTAGGAAAATCCACAGAATAAAATTAATAAGTGAAATATGCAAAAGGGAGAAATATAAACACCAAAATATACTTTTTGATAAAAAAGAACACTTTATGCAATGACTGAATATATTATAGAGACCATGAAAGCCTGTGGACAGATAATAGTTATGGGGAAATAAAATCGGGTAACTTCCCTTAAATAATAAACTAGTACTTAAATACATCTCAATCATTAAATATTTTTAAACTTTTCTTCTTGGATGTAACCTTATTGAAAGCAAAACAGTTTATATATAGTAAACAAACTGGGTTAGAGATAGATGGAATAAAGGGGAGGGGTAGGGGCTATGATACTATCCCCAAGAGGATAGTTACCCAAAAGGGACATAGCCCCTGTTTCCCCCACCCCCAGCCTTTCGGTTTTTTCTTCTTTCTCTCTCTCTCTCTCTCTCTCTCTCTCTCTCTCTTTTCCCTCTTTTTTCACCAAATTCAGGAAACATTTCTTTTAAATGAGATACCAATTTAATGGCAAATCTATCGCTAATTACTTTTATCTATCCCTCTATTTATCCTCTCACTGTATAATTTCCCATCTTGTGGAAAATGAACAGATTTTGGACTCCTTTGGCATTAGTACTAAAATAAATAAGGCGGCCCAACTCGAGAGGGGAGAAATACAGGAAATAAAGAGAGTATGGACCCTAACTCGAACCCAGCCGACCTAACATATATAATACACTTAAGCCAAGAACGACACAGATTAACACGCAAATAAAACAATAGGTTTTAATTTATACATAAAAAAAAGTTATCACACAGTTCTTCGCCAAAATTCAAAAATTAAAAGTAATGCGAAAAAAAAAAATCACAGACCATAAGACAACTGGGCAAAATTTGAAACAGATGGCTATCCCTAAAAAGACACTATATAGCATACAAACACTATAGCATCACACATATAACACACATGGGATATAGGGGACCTCTAGCCAGGTCAACTTGAAAACCAGGGATGAGATTTCGAATACGGTGATAGAAACCGACTCGGAAGAACTAACCCGTAGAAAACATTAGGGTTTTGAAATAAATACCCCGACAAAATTTATTTTAAATAAATTTTTGATCGGAGCAGCAGAGAGACTGGGCCCACCAACTTTTTCGTCCAACAGGACCATCTATCAAAAACTCTTCTGATAGAAGTTCTTATTTCGCAAAATAAACCCTTCTAGCCAGAAACTATGATGACTAAATCCTCTTTTCTGGCTAACGGGGTTATTTCGACAGCGATAACCAGCCGCTATAAATAATAGTTTCTTCACCGGAGTGACGTCGACGACGACGTTGGTGGCGTAGTCTCTCTGCTGCTAATCATTTTAGGATTTCTGTTGTGAATTAAAAATTTGGGTTAACAATAATGGCCAACATTGGAGAAGCACATTCCGCTAGACTAGCTCGAGAGCGACTAGAAGCAATAAAAAAATTTCTTCCTGTTCGTGATAGTGTCAGAGAAAAATTACAAGCGCAACAGCAAGCAAAAGTTGAATTCACGGAGGGTACAACAGAATTATTTAAACCCGTAACAACAGTTACTGAAACAATAAAAACCGCTATCATAGGAAAACCTGATCCTGATAAACCGCAACAAAGTCTTCTTCAGGCAATAGAAGAACTTAAGAAGGCTCAACCGAAACCGATCAAAGGATTTAATTATAAAACGGATTTCGTTGAAGGTTTCGTGGATGAAATTAAAAATCGTCCAGTCAGAAATAGAGATGAAATAATTGCTTTTGGTGTTGACGCTGCTAGGGCTTATCACTCTCGAGAAAAGTTTATAAAAGATCCTAATCAAAAGGTATCTAAACAACAATTTCTCGATGGAATTTATAAAATAAAACAGGGTGTTGAACGGTTAGATACCAGTGATATATTTTATCGAGAGTACATGTCAGGATCAGATCGATATGATATCCAAATGCGACAGACAAAACGGCATAAAAAACCAACGCCGAAAAAAATAGCTAAACCACAAGCCGTCACAACGACAACAGAAAAAGAATCAGAAGAAGAATATCTACTTCCTCCTCCGTTGCAGCAGACCCAACAAGAAACTCCTCGGGGGTTGTTTACGAAATTCGGTCTTGATAAAATGGAGGGGACTTGGAATCTTCCCGCTTTTGCTTTAAATAATTTTGATGACAGAGAAAAATTTTTAAGAAAAAAACGTAAACAAAAAATTGACACCTTCGAGAAATGGGCAGAAGCGGTATATTTTGGTAACCATGATTTACCCGTTGATATAAGCGATCCTGGTTATATAAAATTTAGTGAGAAATTGGAAGAGTTAAGAGACAAACAACAACAACAACCACAATCATCCTCCGATGAGGGAGCCACTAAAGAGGAATTTTATAGTGACTCCAGAGAAATATCCGGGAGCGGTTTAGGGTCTGGTTTTATTGCTTGTCCTAATAATATCGTCGATGATGTATCTCGGTTAGAAGCGCTCATCGGAGGAAAACGTGCCGGAAATAACTCTCCGGAAATAATTAATGAAGCGGCTGATATCTGTCAGCGACTATTTCAGCGTGGTATCATGGATATCGGCATCTACCGTGAACTTGTTAATGAACTCGCGGATGGTTATTACAGCGACTAATAATTTTAGTTAGAGAAACAGCAATTGAATAGCATGATAGTGCACAACGCCCAACCCAGCCCAGTCAGAGTAGTGAATTCACGATTACCGGTCTACAGAGCAACCTACGGAGATGGTCTCGGTGATGTTGTTACGGGTTTGTTTTCAAGAATAGCCCCTAAGGCGTTACCGATTGCGAAACAACTGTCGATGAAAGCGATTGATGTTGTCAAGGATAAAGCTCTTGGAGCTGTTGGTAATCTTGCCGGAAAGGCATTTACGTCAGTTAAGGGTAGACTGTCACGATTAGCACGTAGACCTAGCGCGGTTAAACCACCGCCAGTAAAATTGCCGAGCACTGAACTTATGCCCGCGGATGTCAGTAAAGTAATAAATGAGGCCGCAAATCAAAAACTCATATCTCTTGTGACTCAACAACCCGAACAAATTAATACGAGTCTGATATCAGGAAGTGGTCTTCGTTTTAGACGTCGATAATTTATATAAAATGTTCAAACGAGTATCGACATGGATGCACCAATACTCAAAGATGAATCTGTCCGTGATTATCAGTATTATTCCTACGAAGCAAGATCACCCAATCAGCGGGGACGAATTGAATTACAAGTACATGATACAAGCAGATATTTCTTACCCGCTGAAGCATTCCTTGAAGTCACGGGTGAAGTTGTAACAGATGTTGTCGCTAATACGCCATACGGAAATAATGTCCGAGTTGGTCTTGTCAACAACGGCATCATGGCACTATTCAAAAGTGCCTCATACAGCATCGATGGAAAAGAAATTGAAACGATTCAGGATAACGTTGACGTTGCCACGACAATCGTGGGATTAGCACGATACTCAGATGATTACACTAGATCAGCTGGTCCGACTATGATGTTTACCAAGGATAATTCCGATCACCCGGATCACAATAACGTTACTATAGGTAATGTAAGAAACGCAGCTGGAGATAATCCAACGCCCGCAGTAATATCGATGAATGCAGGGTACAATCTTGGTTTTGCTACACGTAAATCGATGCTATCAGGTGGTCGTAGAAAATTTTCATGTGCAATTCCGTTGTCTCACATCTTTGGGTTCTGCAGAAATGTCAGAAAGGTTATTTTTGGAGCCAAGCATACAGTTGTACTTGTTAGAAAAGGTGACGACAACGACGCTATCTGGCGAGACGATGATGCTGGTGTCGCTGCCGGTAAAGTAATATTATCCAGGCTTGCGTTGTGGATGCCAGTAATGTCCCCATCGATCACTGAAGAGCAACGGTTGCTCTCTTTCATGGACACAGGTGGTAAATCATTGATGTCGTGGTTGACAACATCTACAGATTCCATTCAGGGTGCCGGTGCTGGACGATTCACGTGGCACATAGCATCACAGCAGGGGGTGTCAGCACCACGACATATTTTCGTAGCACTCCAGGCTAACGCAAGAGTAAATAGTCAAACACGTTCGCATATGATATTTGACAAACTTGCTGTCTCTGAAGTTTCGCTGCGAATAAACGGACATCAAGAACCATCCGAGGATATAGTGATAGATTTTGAAAACAATCAAGTTGCACGTGCGTATCATCGTCTGATGACATTTATGGGACGTGATCAAAATATTGATACCGGCTTGCAGATATCACAGTTGGATTTCACAACGTTGTATCCGATTTATTACTTTTCGCTGGAACATCTTGATATAACCAAAAAATCAGTCATTGATATACAATTCAAGGCTGAAGTTGGCGAGTTTCCCGTTGGTGCTGCAGGTCCACCTGTAGTTCCTGCTGGTTTTAGAGCAATCGCTGTCATACTCTCCGATAAAGCAATGCTACTTGAAGGTGTTGGTGGACGAATGAGAGTCATTGATGCTCCAGTGGAAAATATGTAACATTGCTAGCAGCAACTTGTAAACAATTAGATCAACATCATATTAAATAAAATGTCATACAGTTACGTTAATGTGTCACTGACTCCTGGTCAGGTGAAGAAATTACAATCGAAAAACGCGAGCACATGTGGGACGTCAATAACGTTAAAGCACGATCAGCTAGCGGGCGGTCCCAACAAGCTGTCGCTGACCAAAACTCAGCTAAAACATTTCAACAGCGCGAAGCAGGGCACGACCGGAGTTCGAATTGATCTCTCTCCGGCCGCGGTCAAAGATATGGTCAAAAAGACCGGCGGAATACTTCCATTTCTTCCAATAATTGCCGCCGCGTTAGTACCAGCAGCAGCCGCCGCGGCAAAGGCAGCCGCGTTAGGAGCAGTTGGAACCGCTGCTGGAATGGCACTAAAGAAAGTAACCGGAAAAGGAATTTTACACAAGGAAAGTTTAAAAAAAAGACAAACAAGAACACAAAAACCAACAAGACGCCCCCGAAAGACAACTATGCCTCAGCCCAGTCGTTTAAAACTTCCAGTGGAACAATACGGAGCGGGTCTAAGACTACCGGGAACTCCGGCGTCATGGTACCCAAAAAGGTTTTGAAAACACTTCCAGCGTTGACGCTTCCAGCGTCCAATTTTGATCTACTCGATGCTGCTAAACAATTACGTATAAAATCCTTCAAAGGTGTATTTATGCGAGATGAATTACCAGCACGACCGAATAATCCATAAACAGGAATTATTAATCTTGACAACAAGGAAGGCCCTGGGACTCATTGGGTTGCTTACGTGATCGATCCGCGTGGAATTATCTATTTCGATTCGTACGGGCTAGCACCGCCAGTTGAATTTCTCAGGTACGTCCAAGGATTTCCAATTCCAGTTTGGCAGTCAACGTTACCAACACAAACACTAACCGATCCTCCGATATGTGGTCAGCAGGTTTTGAATGTTCTCGCCGCGATAACAAAACATCCAGCGATTCCTCCTCATAAAGTCGTGCATGAATACACGTTGAAAAATCATCTCCAAATTTAAACAACCCCATAACAGATAATGGTTGATATTTACGGAAGATCAAGCAGAACCAAGGAAGAAAAAAAAGATATCGATTTATCGAAGTATGCGACCAAAGATGAAATTGATGATCTTTTGAATCTATCCGGAGTAGAACCAGATGAGGTTGTTATTTTTCAGGACAGGCACGGCAAACTAAAAACCAGTAATATTAGGTGGAATGACATAATTCGCAGGGTTATTGGAGCTGTCACGGACAACATCGTTGTATTCAGTGACAGCGGCAGAATCAGAGATTCGTCGATATCAATTGCGATGCTGCGAGATGATGCACGAAAAGTCGCCGGGGAACGTGTAGCGAAGACCGGTGACACAATGACAGGCGAACTCAGCATGAACGGCAACAAAATAACTGTGTTAGCGGATCCAATAGGTCCCGAAGATGCCGCAAATAAACAATACGTCGACGCGCAGTACAGCACCGTTATTCCGTTAGTCCGCGACAAAGTAACAAAATCCGGCGACGTAATGACCGGCGAACTCCGCATGAGCGGCAACAAAATAACCGCGTTAGCAATCCCGAATCCGACCAGGATGCGTCAAACAAACAATACGTGGACATCGTCAACGGTAAACTAAATACGCTGCGGTCAGAGTATGATGTTCACGTGAACGGGTTTAAAAGACTCCAAAGAAACTTTCAAAAGACTGGTGAGACCGTGGATAAGTTCTTTGGGGCTCCTCCAGTCATCGATGTGAAACTCGTTGATATCAAGACCGACATTGACACGATCAAACAAACACAGCAGGATATCGTATCGGGAATTCCTGAGATCGTTAACAAAATCAGTTTGATTAAAGTCCCCGTTACAGTTACTCCCGGGCATATCACCAACATCGTATTCACGGTATCATCGGGATTCGCAACATGGTCCCGACAAAATAACACTATCAAATACACAGCAACGGTCACTGGCGTGTACAGGTTGTCTGTGTTTTCAGCCGCTAAATTTGAAATCTTCACAACATATCCTTGGAGACATTCCACCGATAAGTATTCCGGGGTTTGCACTGTAATACTAAACAGCGGAACCGAGGAAACATTTATGCTTGAAGCCGAAGACGATAATTTAACAGCAACATCCTACTGGTGGTGTTTGGAATACGTCGCAGAAACGCCAAAATTGGTTACCGAGTAATTGAAAATCGCCAGCGATTTTAAATAATGTCAACGACAACGTTGAAATCCGAAACATTTCCAAATGCTCAACAATATCGATATGATCAGGTACGCGAATGGCAATCAACGTTGAAAAACACCATTCACAGTTGCGCAACAAAAATAAAAAAATACAAACGGCGTGTGACCGTGCTGGACATAACAGTGTACTCGGTATCCGCGGTAGTTGCATCCACTGGTGTGCTATTGTCTGCGCTGACACCAGTAACTGCTGAAATCGCTATTCCCATCGCGATTTCTGCCTCAACGACGATTGCAGGAGTCGCCAACATCATCGCGAAAAAAATATCCCCGTGCGCGACGACAAAACTACACGAGTATCAGCAACTAGCCAACGCGGCCAACAGCGCCTACTCGAAATTGTCCTCGTTGATATCTTCCAGCGTAGACGACAACAACATATCAGATTCTGAATTCACGCTGATGTCCAGCATTTACAGCGATTACGAGCGCGCAGCGAATACTGAAACCGCAAACGGTTTTCATTTGAAAACCAACAATAACAATAGCGATGGAGACACTTCAGCATCGAGCGCTGCTCGACATAGCAGCAAATACAACTCCGACAAGGACCACAATGATATCAGTGTCCTCGACGCAACCAGAGTTCAGCATTAATTTTCCAACTGCAATTCCAGTAAGTGAAATCGCGTTGGCACAATTACGAGTATATCACAGTTGGCCCAATATCAGGTCGACATCATTTCACGGACAAACCCCGAACAACTCATTTGTTTTTTCGTATCAGAATAACACTGATGGAACCCCAGATTGGAACGTCATTGCGTTACCCACTGGGAGTTATCAGATAGAGGAAATCAACAAAGAAATACAGCGTCAAATAAAACGTATCACTGGAAAAGAAGCAAAAATATCAATCACTGCACACGAGCCAACGCTGTCCACGATCATCGAAGTCTCAACACCGGGTTACGCCGTTGATATCTATAACAGTTCAATCAGAACAGTATTAGGATGGCCTCGAAATCCACCACCGGCACCACCGACACCACCCGTTGCACCCGAAAAATCCGATTATATCACTGACGCGAAGTCATATCACGGAATTACACCCGGTTATAGGCCGCGTCTGGATGATATAAAAGGTGCAACGGTGGATAGGTGGATCCCGCCTCTTAGTGACGGCGACGATATTGTGTTGACTTTTACTCGTGCAACATATTCAACGGGAGTGGGAGGATTAGGATTTCGTGTTTATCTGAGCGAAATTACTGAATTTTTTAAAACTATTAATGTGGAGCACCGTGCGCAACTAGCGCATCTACGGCAACGCTTCCAAGAACATCTTTCTGATGTAACAGGTTCACGTGGAGAAATTATTAAGCAAATCGAAATATTAAATCAGATTGCCGCAGATATGGAATATATTAACCAACGAATGATTCAGGTAGTAACCGACAGTAGCTCCATCATTAAACAACAATTTTTGGATAAGTACTCGCTGACCGAAGCTGAACTACCGAATTTTAAATTACCAGGATATGTTTCCCCGGTCATCCTGCGAAAATTCGTCACTGATATCGTCGATGAATACTTCGATGACATACTTGCACAGCACGCGCGAACACTACCAGAACCCGTTATCTGGGCACATGATAATTCCACAGCGAGCGATGGCCGGCATATTTCTCCGGGCATCGTAGTAATCACTGATGTCGTCGCGGTCAATCTTGTATGTGATGTCATCGATGGCAGTTACAACATAGACACAACAATATCAAATCAAGCCCAGCAAGGGTTTATACTGTATTCGTTTACTCCTACACAACCGCCTGGATTTTTGATTGTGCAAGAGCCAATCAATCCGGTATCGTTGCGGTGTCATAATCCGACGCTGACAAGGAAGAATTTTAAAGTCACTGACCAACAACATAGACTGTTGGACCTGCGTGGGGAGACTGTTAGTATTAATTTGCTGGTAAAGTCCTAAGGACTTTCATCGTGAAACGATTTCCATCCTAAAGGATTTCCATCTTAAGATTTTCATCGTGAAACGATTTCCATCGTAAAAATACAAAGTATTTTTCAAGGACTTTCAATTAGCGATATCATATCATAATAATGTCCAAAAAATCTTCGAATTACCAACAGTATGATGATGATGATGAAAATCTCTCTGACAGTTCTGACGCTAGCGTGGAAACACAAAGTGTTTGTGAATCACAGCGTGATTCTGACAGTGATTTTGTTGTCAGTGATGAAGATGTCTCTGACAGTGATTTCGCTGACAACGACGACGACGACGATGATAGCACTGTGGGAAACGCTAACGACATCACCATCAGCGACAGCACTGTCATAATAAATTATATTAAATGAACGCGAATAACATAGCAAATGTATCAACACGTGAAATGTTCCATCGTTGACAAGCGTGCGCTTGAAGAATTCATCCGAAAAATATTTACCGGAAATCATTCCCCGGGCGTTGTTAAAATAATCATCGATAAACACGGCAATGATGACTTTTTACTGACAGATTTTCAGCTGAAGCAACTCCGCGAAAACAATATCACGATGATTACTTGTGATGCAGACCAAATCCTCAATGTTGCTCACTCGTACATTTCACGGGATCATCTTGATAAGATACTTCAGTGAAAATTCTTTACTTTATATATATTTTTTTACCACTGACCATTTTCCCGATTTCATAACGGTATTTTGCTATGAAAATCAACGAAATCGGACAGTTGCATAATTTACACAGTTAAAAAAAAATATTACTATTTTTTTACCTTCGATTTCACTTCCAGGTAAAATGCAATCAAGGTGAGGTATTTTTACTTCCCGTTGACTTCGTCAACGTGAATGACTTCGTCATCGGTGACAAAGCTATCATTGCTTGATAAATTCTCTGGATTTTCATCCTTGACCTCGTCAACGGACATACAATGCTTTAATTTCCGGACCCGATTGTTGATTATTTTTTTAGTTTCATACTCGGCTGCCAGTGCCAGCCTGATCTTTTCGACTGCACGAGACAGTGGAACAAATTCATTTATTTGTGCCTCCGCTACGCTGGCCAGCGATTTATACAAATTATTTTGGATCATCTTTATGAATCGATATTGAGCAGGAAGAATATAACGCCCTGCGCGTTTAGCTTCGTATAATGATTCAAAATCTGACAGAATAGTTTCAACATTTAGTAATATTTTAAATCCTTGTTTTTCTAATTTTTGAATAGCATCAATCACATTATTGATATTTTCTTGATTCATATTTGTATATATTTTTAAATATTTAAAATAAAAAAAATAAACAGCAGTCATTGATGAGCGGTTAGTCTTATACTGGCTTATGGGTCTCCACGAGGTCCTTTCAGACTAGATTTTGTCACTTTGTGTTTTGAAACACTTTGTGTTTTAGGTGATTTTTTTTTATTTTTCAGATTTTTTTTATCTCAGTCTTGCAAAGCTTTTCTTATAGCTTCTCGGCATCCTCGTGATCGGTTCTATTAGCCATTTTGTTTTTGACCGTAGAGCTTATACATCCAATGACTGCTGTTTATTTTTGGGAGCTCCATTGTGCATATATCCCCCCCCAAATCGAATCCCAGGGGTAAAACGTACCCCCACGATTCGACGTGGAGGAGGATAATGCACACAAGGCCCCTGCTGGAGCCCCCAACTATTATAAAAACCCTATAAATCGGGCCCGTCGAACAATATGTCCGTAACGAGGATTCGAACAATGGCGTTTGATAGCGCCGGGACGAAAGTCAAACGCGTTACCATTGTGCCACTTTCCAATCTGATAATACAGGGTTTAAACATTATCATATACTGATCTACCTGTGAAATTTATACAGGTAGTTATTTACTTCCCTGTGCAGAAAATCGTCTGCTCGTACCTGTCACCTTGACTTGTCAAGGGGGAAATAATTGTATCATTGACTTGAAAAATCCTTTGGATTTTCACGCAGTCACTGCAGAGTTATCTCCGTTTGGAAAATTCTCGTGATAACGAAATATAATTTTCTGATTATTATACTTTTTTGACAACGCGGATTTGGTAATATTTTCTGCAACTTTTTGTACTGAAGCCCTACAAATACCAAAATGCTTGCCAGCTGCATATGTCGATTGAAATATTATGTCTTCATTTGTATTTAAATTTATAGATACAACCTTCTTGGCTCTTTTATTGTTACGGCCAGTATTACCAGCCTTGCAATTTTCACTCTGCGTCACAGCTCTCAGATTGGATAAATTATTATTAAGTTTATCTCCATTAATGTGATCAATTACAAGACCCTGTGATTATAATATTTTTTCCCTCCAGCATTAAATCTTAGATAACCAGAATTTTCAACAGCACCAACTGGTTTTTTCAACCTGCTATTTCTAACTATTCCCTGTCGTGATGCTTCATAATTTTTAATGGTTGGATGTGAGACAAATTCTTGGCTCATTTATGTAATAATGTATTTGTCTAATTTATAATTTGTCTGAAAACCTAGTTATATAATCACTTTCGGATTTTAGCGCGTCTCCGTTATTTTTTTTATTGTAATATCGCTTGAGTTCCCGGTATCGTTTCCCCCCGCACCCCGCACATAATTGTGTTTTACCCCTGACACCAATGCCACATCGCAGGCAGCGAATAGGTCCTGTACTTCCTATTTTGATGCTCTGTATATGTTCACCGCAGAATTCCTTCCTACAGGGCTTACCACAGACTGTTACAGATCCAACTTTTAACCATCTGCAGTTGTTCATTGTATATATAATATTTTCTTATTTAAATATTTGTCTTAAATATAAAAATGGAGGAGTTTTCTAGGCTAACCGCAGTTGGCGCCGGGAGATTCGATCTTGACAGGCTAAACCCGGATCCACGACGACGGCATCTAACTGATCTGTTCGATATTATCAACGAGGGTAAAAAAGAATTCCGCGACGACGGCGCATCTCATGTATGGTCGACATTTAAAATTATCCGCGACGAGGACATCATCGATGCTACAATGACTGATGCCCGAGCAAAAACAATTATTGATTATATTAATCAACGCGACAAGAAATATTTTTTCAGAATAAAATTTATTGTCAACGTTGAAGACGATACGTGGATTATCCGTGACAAACTCGACCCTGTTCTTGCTAACGGAAAGACCGCTCTGTTAAGCAGCAATTGTAAACCAGGAATGCTGACCGGGATTGATATACCATATTACGCTCGAGCGTATCCTGTAACCGCAGTCATTTATGGAATATACCCGGTAAAAAAAACAAAAATTGATAAACTCGCTCCGATGAAAACTTCGACGGTGTTGAATTGTGTAGCCGAGCGAGTAATGGAACATTTTATAAACACAAAACGAGGAAACGGTTTAACCGACCTGCGACATAAAAAAATAACATCATGGGGTGAATCGGTTAAGAATACCGGGGCAACAATAAATGATGTTGCTGCGCTATCAAGTAAATTAAAATACTCAATAACAGTAAAAACACTAACCGGGGAAATATTATACAGTTCGAAGCATTATAAAAAGTCAGGAACACCGATTGAAATTATTGATCATAATTCGCACGCGTGGACTGATGCGGTTACAATATTTCCACGAGACCGTGTTGTCAAGTTTTATCGTGGAAACATATACGAGGTTATTTACGCGCTGAGTAAAACCGACCCTGTGTCGGTGTGGTTATTTAGGAGCTCCGAAGATTCCGAGTGTGATCAATTTGTGAGACCCAACGGAGAATTATACAGAACAGAATCGTTGCACCAACAAATGAAAAAACTCGCAAAAACGTATATGAGAGATCCTAGCGATGAGCAGTTATTGGTTAATTGTTTTACAGTTCCAAGTGTTGCCGCTCACGCCGCCAGAGAAAGAAATTCGTGGAGACCAACCCGAAGTCAGTTTCTTTCAGATATACAATTAAGTTGTGTCGAGTATGGTCATGGCGGGTTGTGGAATACCCGATATGACTACCGGGATATGATTTCCGTGGATATGATTGCCTGCTACCAGGAAGCTTTCTCGGGAACGGCGAGTGCCGAGAATACTTTGCGCGGTTTGGACACCCCACGAACTCGATGACACGAGTCGCCGTAAACGGCAGTTTACCCGACGCTGACCTGACAGGATTTGCTCGTGTGACTTCGTTTGAATTCGCCACGGGACTTCATCCGTGCTGTTATGTTTGGTTTGGCAGACACTTCGTCGAAAAGCGCTGGGTACCAATAGTGTTATTGCGATACATGTTTGACAGCGGCATACTGGTATCGTTGACTGTCAGCGAAGAAATCATATGTTATCGACCGCAGACATCAGTTTGGTTACCAACACCAGAACGTGTAACTCTCGAAGAAGTTATCGAAGAATGGACACAAGCACGTCCAGAAACTCCTATTGATGCTATCCGCGAAGGAGCTCCTGAAATTCTCAAGATTAGGCTCAAAAACAGTGAAATCACAGCGAAAGATCTTGGACGAAGAATAATCGGTAAATTTACTCAGGGTGCAGCATTTGATCATAAAATGCATCACTCGCGGTTGATTATCGATGAAGCTGAATTGGATTTCATAATCGCCGACGCGGTTGCCAGAGACATATTTTGTAACAGGGAGGATGTGTTCTTGTCCGACGGGAAAAAGTTGGGCACAATTGTAAGTTATATCGACGGAGAATCGCCTCAATACACACATTTGAGATCTTCAATGCTGGCTTATGTTTCTATAAATTTGTCATCGATGGTAAATCGATTTCCTGGTAACGCAGTCAGAGTTGCCACGGATTCATTTTACATCGACAAGAAATATTCAGAATCACTGACCGATATAATGAAATTCTGCGGCGGAGATGAATGGGGTTCGTGGAGAATAAAAGCCGAGATGTTGCACGGGTATTGTGAATCCGCTGATGTTGCAATCGAGGACGATTATTATAAATCAACAATGCCAGAAATATCTTCCGCACCGTCTGTGAATGATCCAATCACCAGACATAAAACTGTTTATTTAAACGGGCCGGGCGGGTCTGGTAAAACAACTCGAGCGATTGAATTATTTCGAAATTCAGATATGATTGTGCTAACACCTACACACAGGCTTGCCAGAGAGATGAAACAGCGAGGAGTCAATTCTTGTACTTATCACAGCTTTTTCAAATACAGCGGCGGTACGTGGACGCCAGATCGAATGGGCACAAAATATATCAATGATATAATAATTTGGGATGAGATATGTACGGTGCCGCTGGAAACGTTAAAAACATTTCTTGATTGGCTGCTAACGAAAAATACCGCAGTGATTATGTGCGGCGATCACGGTCAACCACCTCCGTTTGTCGGCGCATCTCCGCATGATTGGCTGAGGAATTTTGTTGATTATCACGAAGAAGTAACTGATGATTATCGAGCACTTGATGCAACGCTGAAAGAATTTAAAACACTAATCAGGCTACAACCGAATAAAATTCAATGTGAAATCATGCGCGAGATGATTCCTGAAACTTCGATGAGCGACTTTTTACGCGTGTGGAAACCAAACGATTTGATATTGGCGAGTAGAAAGATAGTCAGAGACACACTTCAACAACAGCTATTTCGGTTGCAACAAGAAAAGTTTCCAATGCTGCCAACGCCGTTATGTTATAGACCAACTGATACGCGGTTACAAAATATAGATGTTGATATTCCAGGAAAGACAGAGAAACAGAATTTAGTATTGAATGATATTGTGTTAGTTGACATCGATGCTGTCGAGGATGCACTAGCGATGAATAAATCCCCGTGGACGCTAGGATACGCAATGACCATTCATTGTTCTCAAGGACTGACTATCTCTGATACAACTGTCTGGATCATTGATGATCGAATCGAATGGTCCAACTTAGTCTACTTGGCGGTGTCCAGAGTCAGAAGAATATCTCAACTGCGAAGAATTGTCTTGGAAAATCCCTCGGATTTTAAATCAAACAATGAAAACAACAGCATCACCGATGGTGATGTAATAATAAAAAAACTCGCCGGTTACAAACAGAGTGACAAAAAAAATAATCGCGATTTTGTTCTTGATGTTGACTTCGTTGTTGCGCTGAAACAACAGCAGAATAATCACTGTGCGAGCTGTAATTGTATAATGCTATGGCAGTATTCGAATAAAAATTCAAGACAATTTACCGTAGATAGAAAAGATAACAGTCGCGGTCATACACGTGATAATGTCATGTTGACCTGTCTTGAGTGTAATCGACGTCGGGGTGCCAGCGAGAGTTAAGTCACTTCAGTGATTTTAGCGGCAATTGTGTGTCCTCGGGAATTACCTGAAGTTGCTCACGGGTGAATCCGCGTTGAGGAGCAGTTGAATCCAACTTGTAGATTGCTGGTCTCCCAGTGGATCTTGTCACGGTGGATATGCTATGTGTGGTAACACTCCAAATGGGATCAGTCGCTCTTCGTTTACTACCTTCAAGTTCGCCTGGTTCGTATAAATATCTAACTGTGACATTACCCAACACTGGCTGTGTTGAAATATTATTTCGTTGTATTTGTATATATTTTTTTGTGATCGCGATGGAAGGTTTCATGTTGGTTGTTCGAGTTATTTCATTATTTAGCGCAGCTATCACGCTTGGTAATCTTGCAACCCATTCGCGCGATCTCGTATCTTGAATGAATTCTTTCGCGTATTGATATCCAAATAACCGCTCAGCAAGTGTTCGATTGAATCGCTCAACAATTGCCTGATCACGGTGAATTTCAGTGTGTCCTCGTCGTATGGTGACATTATGTTGTTTCATCAACGATGATACCGCACCTTGAAATTCTTTGCCAGGATCAACTTGTAATAATTTTGGCCATCGCAGAGGTCCTCGCCGATAAATTCTTTCAAACGCAGAAGCAACCTCAGATGCTGTTTTAGTTGTTAACGGTTCCGCATCTTTGTATCTACTGGCAACATCAAGTATGGTTAACGCGTACTTGTATGTGCGTCTTCGGATAGTATCATGTGGCAGAAATAATATATCAGCTTGATGAACCTCATTTGGTACACTAACATCAAAATGCGCGAAGTGAATTTGTTTAGGGCGCGGTAGATAAATTTGCCATATTGCCTGTCGGGATAACCAATTTTTGGCAACCGTGCGTGTTACTGATGCCGCGCTGGCAAGTTTATCAATTGCTGCGTTACCTCTCCAATATCCGCTTGGGGAATAATAAATCGACTCCATTATATACCAGTACCTAACGCTAATTTACCCTTCATTGCAGTTTTTATCAACCAGGACGCTAACCTTTCTTTGAAAGATTTATCAGGGATGGCATTTAACGCGTGAATTAATTTCACGTCCGCGAGATGGCGCTGTTGCAAATCCTTGCTTCGGTAAGCTACATCATGAGCATGGCACGCTGCATCGATAGCGTTTATCGGGTACTCACCGGGTTTTGGTTGATCCTGAGCATCAAGTCTGATATCAAGTCGGGTTCCTGGACCACAGTAATTATATCCTGGAAGATGTTTTTCTCCTGGGTATTTAGCCCACGGAGCTCCTGGCAGCGCTGTTAACTTGGCTGCGATATCACCTCCGCTTTTTTTTTAATAAATCTAAATTTTTTTGTGCCACATCGTTCACACTTGCCCGTGAGCGCCTGTCGATTATTTTTTGTTGTAATTGTTGTCGTATCCGTAGTTGGGGTACGCGATCGGCATTTCACACAATATAAATTCATATTATTTTATGATATATCTAATGGAAATCACTGACTTTTCCGCGACAAAGCGACGAGAGCCAATCAAGCATAACTCAGTGCTACCAAATTCTGTTCGAATGATTATCATAGGCCCATCTGGGTCGGGTAAAACACAGCTGTTGTTGAATTTGATAATGAAGTGGATGAAGTGGGATAAATTATATTTGATTGCCCCGTCTGTGGACGATCAGCGATGTTATCAAGTGCTAAAAGATTTTAACGAAAGTGCAAAATCGATAATGGAAAATCAAAGTGATTTTCACGAAGATGTTATTGATTTTATAACTGACATCGATGAAGCTCCATCCGTCGACGACCTTGATGGATCAATTAACAACTTAGTTGTGTACGATGATGTAATGTTGGATAAACAAAAAAATCCAGCCAGAATATTCTCCCGTGGTCGACACAAAAACACTGATGTCATTTATGTAACTCAGCGGTATACACAAATTCCAAAAGTGATCAGAGATAATTGTAACGTTCTTGCAGTGTTTAACGGAGTTGACGCACACACGCTGAGAAATATTCATCAGACTTGGTGCAGTGGTGACATGGACCTCAATAGATTCAGAAATTTCTTTAGTCATGCTCAACGAAAACCACACGGGTTTGTGACGATAAATTTACATGATCCTCGGACACGATACCGAGTTGGGTTAGATACATTTTTTAACTAAAAATCCTAAAATGATTAGCAGCAGAGAGACTACGCCACCAACGTCGTCGTCGACGTCACCCCGGTGAAGAAACTATTATTTATAGCGGCTGGTTATCGCTGTCGAAATAACCCCGTTAGCCAGAAAAGAGGATTTAGTCATCATAGTTTCTGGCTAGAAGGGTTTATTTTGCGAAATAAGAACTTCTATCAGAAGAGTTTTTGATAGATGGTCCTGTTGGACGAAAAAGTTGGTGGGCCCAGTCTCTCTGCTGCTATCGGAATCCTTTTTAAAAAATACAAACAACATATCAGGGGGTAAACATATACACATAAAACACTCTTAAATTTTTTGATAAGTGGAGGGGGGGGGGCATTTGTCTGGTACCCCCCAACCCCAACAAAAAAAAAAGGAAAGCAGGAAGCTTATGTTGAGGAGGGAATTTAGCTTAAAGCCACTCCGAGACTTAACTCGTAAAAAGAAGGGAAAGGTAAGACGGTATCTTGACAGAGTCTTTGTGCTTGACTTGAGTAGATAGTTTAATATATTAGAATATTGAATTCTCACGTATAGTTGCATTTATTAGAATATTTAATCGCATCATAGTATTGAATTCATTAAATAATCGAATTATGACATGTACTTAACATCTATCAGAATGTAGATTGAGCACTATGCGAAATTAGACGGAGTTGGATTTATGTGCATATGCATTTATATGTATAATTCTGTAATTCTTAGGACGCATGCAGTAGGAATGATTACATAATAACGATAAGTAGATACAGTGTGATTTTGTTACAATAAGTCATTGAGTAATGCTATTCATGCGTAGAGCGCAAGGCATGAAAACGATAAGTGGAAATTTAAATGTTCATAGGGCCTGATAAAATTGTTCGCCCATTAGTCTGATGGAAGGTCCGTGAGAGAGTGGATAATTTCAAAGAGTAGAGTAGGGAAACAAAGGTGTATGTCCCTTATATTTCTTCAGGAAGCTCCCAGGGTGCCGTGAGAGTCGGTGCTGAGATATTCCAGGATGTACGAAGTGACGACACCGAGAAAATAAGAAGGAAGCCGTGGAGACTTCCAGTGTGTACACAAGAGGCACAGTGTATAGAAGGAGGACGAGGAAGGAAGGAGGAAAGAAGAGAAATTAGATGAGTACTTGGGAAAACTCACTGAACAGAGACTCTCTCACAATAGGAGAGTAATTTCTATATGACGAAGTAAAGAGAAAAGGGCATTTGGTCCACCCGGCTATTATTGTATTATGATATATTGAGCTGAAGATTTATGTCCATGAAATTCCTGCATTCGTATATTTGATAAAATTGTAATTTATTCAACCTTGAGTTGTTATATGTATTTAGAGAGTCGGAACTGCTGACTGGGGTCTCGTGAGTCATTAAATTTTAATGCACACCTTCTGCAGTAGTATTTATAATACCGTAGTGGTAGCAGGGTTGTGACATACGCAGACCGCATGCATACGTACATACATACATACATACATACATACATACATACATATATGTATGTATACATGTGTGTGTGTACGTATGTATGTTTGTCTGTATGTATGTATGTATTTATGTATGTATGTGTGTGTGTGTGTGTGTGTGTGTGTATGTGTGTGTGTCTGTGTGTATGCGTGTATTGTAATAAAGTTGGAGTATACGCATTTGGATATAGCGCCCGGTTTTAAAGAATTCTTAGATTTGTGTGATTACTTGTGTGAATATTGGAATTCGGCGCAACAGAAATATCCTTTGCCCGAAATAATTAGCCATTTACTAGGAGCAAACGTCACGGAGTGAAGTGTTTGTGAGTTTCCATGATACCATTGGTTCACTAGAAGTGAATTCAGGCCAAAACCGAATGAATGTCCATATCATAAGATAGTCCATATTAAAATCTAGTGGTGTACATTGGTGGTGAGACTGCGGTGGCAGTATTTACGGTAGGAAACCGGTTAATTACACAAAGGAATAAATAAGAAGGGACTCGGCAGATACCGTTTATGTCGCCATGGTGGCAAATGCAGTGCAGTTATACTGGCGAAATGTGCCTGGACAATATGGGTTGACTGGCCTAGTGTGGGGTAGTTAAAAGAGTTTCCAGTATAAAGGGATAGGGGCCTACTCGTATAGGTTCTACGGCGTGAACGGCTGGCGGTACGGAAACCTGATGAAGATAAACCATGCAGATGTGCGGTGGATGTATATTTGGCAGTTTGTTGTATCTGTGGTCTTGCATTGATTAGAATAGAAGTTATGATTATGACTGACACGTCGGGCTTTCTAATTTACAACTGAAGTTGTATGGAAGTCTTTGGAAAGTTGGGGTTAACTTATGACTTCTAGCGGGAATCGCGCCAGGGTTTGTCAACCGCTCGGTCAAGTAAAGACCCCTGGCTTGTAACAGTATGTATGTATGTATGTATGTATGTATGTATGTATGTATGTATGTATGTATGTATGTGTGTGTGTGTGTATTTGTGTGTATGTATGTTTGTGTGCGTGTGCGTATGTATGTATGTATGTGTTTATGTATGTATGTATGTATTTATGTATGTACGGACCTATGAATGCATATATGTATGTATGTGTGTTTGTGCATATGTATGTATGTATATATGTATGTACGTGTGTACCTACGTATGAATGTATGTATGTATGTATGTATGTATGTACGTCTGAGGCCTGGTCCACCTGTCTCGGCTTTTACGACAGGGGAAAGATCAACGAGAATGGTCAGCGACTGCTGGAGATGTGCTGCTCCCACAGCCTATGTGTGACCAACACTTTCTTCAAATGCAAGGAGATCCACCAGGTGTCGTGGAGACACCCACGTTCACGCCACTGGCACCAGCTAGACCTCGTCATCACCAGGCGTGCAGAACTGGCCAGTGTCCTCCTCACCCGCAGCTACCGCAGTGCCGATTGTGACACGGACCACTCCCTCGTGGCCAGCAAGGTGCGAATATTACCCAAGAAGCTGCACCACGCCAAGAAGAAGGGTCACCCACGCATCAACACCTGCTGTGCAAGCAACCCAGAGAAAAGACAGCAGTTCATCAGCAAACTGAAGGAAGCCCTCACCAAAGTGACACCTGATGACACCATTGAATCCAAGTGGTCCCATATCCGTGAGTAGTAAAGTGGGGCACATTAGGGACAATGGGACTTAGCATTAAAAAGACCCCTGGGTCAGATTAGGGACAATGGAAATTTAACATGGAGAGAAATCGTGGGTCACTTTAGGGACAATGGGAATTTAACATAGAGTTTGGGTCTGTCTAGGAACAAAGGAAATTAACATGGGGAATAGAGTTTGGGCTTTTGGGATTTTTTTCTTTTTTTTTTAAAATTTTTTTTAAATTTAAATTTAAATTTAAATTTAAATTTAGAAAAAGGGGTAGGCAATGGAAAGGCTATCTCTTTTCGAGAAATATGGCTGGCCCTGAAAAGGGCCTTTGGGTTTTCTTCTTCTTCTTCTTCTTCTGATTCTAGTTTCTTCTTTTTCTCCACCAAGTTCTTATTTTATCTCCAACACTCTTTCTCTTCTTTTCTTTCTTTTTTTCTCCTGCTCTTCTTTCTTCTTCTCTTCCTCCTCTTCTTTCTTCCTCTTTTCATTTTCGTCTTCTTCTTCAATATTTTCATTCCATGCTCTCATCCTTATCCTTTCCTCTTCATCCTCCTTCTCCTTCTTTATTTCTTTCAACAGATCACTGATGATTACCTTCATTTTTCGTAAATTGTTTATCTCCATCTTCACTCGATGGGGACTATAAGAATAGTGATCCTCGTTTAGGTTAACCAAGATTTGCTCTATCATTCCTAAATTGTCGAGGACGTTTTGCAATTTTTCCATTTTGTCCATTTGGTTAGAAGCCATCTTCTTTTTTTATTCTTTGCAGAATGGTTTGAACGACGAATACTGTGGGTTCTTATACGAAAAGCGCGGACGTGAAGGAAAACATCCCCCTACTTTTTCATTTCATATAATAAAACCCTAACTATACTTTCTCATTTCATATAATAAAAACCCAAACTATACTCTCCACATACGCTAAGAAACAATAAACAAAATCCATAATCTACTATCCACACAATCTTACGTGAGCGCTTACAAAACCCAAACTATACTCTTCACATACGCTAAGAACAATAAACAAATCCATAATCTACTATTCACAAAATCGTACGTGAGCGGGTACAAACACAAACACAAACACACAAACACAAACACATAAACACAAACACACAAACACAAACACACAAACACATACACTAAGAAACAATAAACAAATCCATAATCTACTATCCACACAATCGTACGTGAGCGGTTACAAAACCCAAACTATACTCTCCACATACGCTAAGAACAATAAACTAATCCATAATCTACTATCCACACAATCGTACGTGAGCGCTTACAGAACCCTAACTATACTCTTTACCTACGCTAAGAAACAATAAAGAAACCCATAATCTACTATTCCCACAAACATACCTTAGCTCTTACAAGCACCAACACACAAACACATACCCTCACACTATCTTAAAAAAGAGTTAGTGTTTATTTTCACACTACTCTACCTACACACATTGGCAAATCGATTGTTATTTCTTTTCTAGAGTATTGGGTAGCCCTGAAAAGGGCTGTTTTTTTTTTTTTGTTTGCTATGGCATTCTTTTTAGTTTCTAAGAATGCGATGTCCTCTGAGGATAGACTTTCTGGCGATAGGTCTGCTTCTTCGGAAAGAGAAGAACTCTTTGGTGTCGATACGACAATCGACAAAGCCTCTGTCAGCTTCAGGTTGCTGCTGCTGCTCTTGTTGTTGTTGTTGCTGCTGTCTCTGAAGTCTGTACTTCTCTGTCCATTCTTCTTTTTCCCTGTTCATTTCTTCTCTGAAGAGCTCTTCTATCAGGTCTTCAGTGATTTTTAACATTCTCACATTCTCTATTTCTTCTGGCTTCGGTATCAGACTGTGTCTGACCCTATGCAAATTCACGTAGGCTTCATTGAGTTTAGCTAGTTTGGAGCACATCTTCTTAGGAGGATGAGTCGACAATGGATGGTTAGACTGGGAACAACCCGGTTCTTAAAGTCAAAGCGCGGACGTGAAGGAAAACATCCCCCACACTGTTTTTGAGTCGCAACGTTTAGTGAGTGTCATGAGAGGGATAGTAAGAAATGAAAGAGCATCAATCCAACATTCTTATAGCTAAACAAAAGACAAAGGCATTTTTTTCAAAACACAACATTTTTTATTCAAAAATCACTTAACACTAAACAACAACTTTAACATTTTTAACAATAATCCAACAATATAACATCAAACAATTTTTTCACAACACAACATTTTTTATTCAAAAATCACTTAACACTAAACAACAACAACTCTAACATTTTTTAACAACAATGCAACACTAAAAGTTTCTCCACTAGGTAAAGAGGGATAACAGTCTTCCAGGGTTTCTAGTAATCTAGGATGACTTCTCTCAAACTGTTGATTTATATGGTATTATCGAATTCTGCATACAGGATGACGTTCACCGTTTCATCAGGGTCTCGGTCTTTAAACTGAATTTCCACACGAATCTGGCCGGATTTTATAGGGTGGAAATGTCCCTCGTCGCTGCCTTGGTCTGGAGTGAAATCGAAAGCCCACAAAGCGTAGCCTCCTGCATAATCCTCGTACGTAATACCGTGACTGGTATTGGTTCCTAACTGTCCGGTGGCTTCGTACAAGGACAAGTACGATCTCAAGTAATTCTTCTTTTTAAAGTCAGGTTCGAAAGGTCGGGTACACAAGGTCTTGCCATCGCGACTGACTTCGATTTTGGACACGCCAAAGTGTTGAAAGTAGAAAGGATTTTTTTCGCAGCTCCGTTGAAGGCTGTATTCTCGACGATACCAACGATCAAACGTTTGGGTAACTGTCCTTGGAACAGATGATCTTCGATCATGGATCGCTGTCCCTTGGGAATGGTGAAGGTTTTCACTTCCACGCGTCGTATGGGATACTTGGCGGTCGTTCTGCTCAACGTCTGACTGATGTCGTTTCCCACTTTAGGTAACACTTCCACACGGCGTACGTAGAGTCTGGCTTCTAGGATTTTGGTTTTGTAACCGTCACTATCAGCCATCAAATGGAAAGCGGCACTGCTACGATTCAGTCTCAGGCGGACATCCACCCCGTTCAGCAAATACTTTTCTTGCAACCACATGTCCAAATGCAAACGATCCATCAGTTCTAAACTTGTGTCGGCTCCCGTGATTCTCTTTCTTCGTTCTACAAATCCATCATTGTTGTCTTTCTTTTCATCAGTTTCCAATATTTCAAACTTGGTAGGTTCGTCAGCTTCCCATACCACACAGGCATTGAGATGAGTGTTCTTGGCATCTATTCCGTACGTCAAGAGATTTTCCAGGTAGGCACGATAAGGGTAAGTATCCATGCTGCTACTGACCAGTTTGTTATTCAAATACAAGTCCACTCCACTGAACAAGGAATGCATCAAATTGTTGACGGGAGCTACTGCTTCATCGTCTATAGCACCTCCAGTCTTATCTAGAATTTTGACTTTCAGGTACAAGTAACTGCTATTCAGATCAATGTAATCTTCGGGCTGTCCTTTGATTTCAAACTCGATGGGATCGGAATCGGTCAGTGAGGAGACGGGGTGAAATTCCACCCACTGGGATTCTTGCATCGTCATCATTGTGGGGGGCATGGCAAACAGATCCAGTTCCGCCTTGGAACAAGCGCAAGATTCTCGGTGCATCATTTTTTTGTCTCTTTTCTCAATAATCGAAAACGTCTAAGTCTCGAACGGTTCTTCTTTTCTTGGCCTCTCTCGCTTGAAGTCTGGTGAAAGGGTGTTTTCTTCGTCGTCTCTTTCTGCCTTGTCCTTGCTGAATGCCTGACTCGGTAGCGTGCAGGGCATTTATAGGTGTTTCTCGTTGGCCTAAAATGTCTTTGCCCGTTTGCAGCAAGACATTTATGCCTGCCCTCATGAAGGCTTCTTTAGCGTTTTGTTTGTCGATGATGACATTTTGGAGAAATTCTTTGCCTTGCGTCAGTGCCGCATCTTTCAAGGCGTGCAATCCGCGTGTCACCATCGGTTTCAACACCGGGGTCACCGAACGAAAGGCCGATTTTAACATATCTCCTAAGCCGTGTCCTCGCTGTCGAGCAACCCCTCGGTACACTGGATACATGACTTACGAGTCGTGAGAGAACCGTTTTCGAAAATGGAGTTTCACCGTGACTTTTCCTTTGGTGAATGGAATATTTTGTCCCAGATCTCCTTTTATAGCAATGTTGACCGTGTCCAAATACGACTTACTGACAGGCAAATAGTGGGGATGGACAAATTCGCGGTGGACGTGGTAAGTGTTTCCACCTTCCTCGTCAGTGTTCGTGGCAGAATCCACTTTGAAAGGAATGACGCAGTAACGGTACGGAGGTGTGTCCCACCACGTTGTACTCCACCACATCGGAATACACGAACATCAAATTCAGTCCTTGGTTCAGTTCTACCGGGGCACGAAATAACTTGCTAAAAGACTCGTTGTCGTAAACGATGGGTAATTCGTTTTTCTTGATCATGGTCTTTCTCATGTCCATGTCTCCGCCCAACATGTCAAACAATTCAGGACAAAATAAAATGGACAGGATTTTACTCCGTTCAAATTTCATCAAGAAGCGACGAGCTGCTTTGTGGTACTCCATGGTGACATTTTTGTTGACATGCTCCAAAGCTTTCAGAAACACGACATTAAACCTGGAGGTTATGGTGCTGACCAAATGTTGACCACTAAAATAATAGCCTGGGGGAATGAACAAGTGATAGGTGGTGTACTTTTGTGTACGGGTTTTCTTGTCATATTTGACATTGCTATCCATCCACTGTTGCATTTGCTCGTCATGAACTTCCACATCAAAAAAATTTTGATTGGGAAGGACATTGAGGACTTGGGTCGGGTGAATCATTTCTACTAAAGCCACTTCCCAATGGGCTTCGTGATCTAACTGGATGGCTTGAGGTAATTTGGCCGTGTAACAGCACAACGTGTTCTTGGGAAACACCTCCATGGAACTGTCACTGGGTAAGGTTAAGTAAAATTGGTTTTGGTGACTCATAATTCCAGAGTTCTGTGGCTGTCCGAGGGGTTACTGGACGTCAGAGGCATGTCTCCGTCTAAAATGGGGTTCTGGTTGTGATTGAAGTGGTGACCGGCACTGGCACTGGACACAAGGTTCCCGGGGTTCCCGTTCGAGGTGAATTTCAGGGAGGGATTAGGAAGCAGGTAACCGATGCAACTGCTCAATAAATTGGTCCACAATTGTTTGTCTCCTTGTTGCAAACTCAAATTGGCGATGGCTGCCCCGATGACACAATACACCACGAAGATTTGGCAGAAAAAGACGATTTGCGTTTTAGGCACACGTTCTCCACACCACACCCACAAGGGTTGTTTTTGTAAATCTTGCACAGAAGAACTAGGTGAAGGAGGAGTGGTCGACGTAGCTGCGTCTGCTGTGTGAAAGGGCATGATGGTCACTTCTTTTTATAGTCGATGACTTGCGAAGCGTCGATCCAAGAATCAAAACTGGGTGGATATCCTTTCCAACGTACTTTGACTTCTTTGACACGTCGTTTGCCCACTTTACGGGTTCTGCGTTCGAGAATGCTTTTGATGTCGTACACGTCGTCTTCTTTTTTGGTGACACGTTGTAACTCGGGCAAATAAAACGTTCCTTTGAGCACTTCTCCGTTCATGTCTTCCAATTTATAGACGGCAGGATGACGGCCATGCACTCGTCCAGTGACGCGAAACAATTCGGTCGTCCAGTTAGGTAAGTAACCTTTGTCGAAAGTGCGTTTGGTTTTGCCAATGCGCACCCAATCTCCTACGGCCAACACTCCACTTTTCTTGGGGACAGCCCTCGTCGGGGACGTGCCAAACAGGCTCTCAAACACTAGCACTTCGTTGTCGGGAGTCACGTCTTGCGGGGCACGTCCGATGCTTCGATGGTAAGATTGGTTGTACGCTTGCACCAGGTGCGGTAAGATGTCGATGTACTTCAGAGTGTGGTGATGCGTAAAATATTTCCACATGCGTTCTTTCAAAGTGCGTTGAAAACGTTCCACGATGCTGGCTTTGGTTTCGGGATTCTCGGTGGCAAAAAAATGAATGTCACGTTTCTTTAATTCTTTTTGGAAAGCTTGGTTCAGAAATTCGGTGCCTTTGTCCGTTTGCCATCGATGAGGGTGACGACCGCTTTGTTTCAACACCCGTTGCAGGGCTCGCACTAACTCGCTGCTCGATTTGGAAGTCAAGGGTACGACCCAAGCAAATTTGGAAAAGACGTCGATGACACAAAACAAATATTTGTAGCCACGATTGTAGCTGGCCAAATGAGAGACATCGGCTAAATCGGCTTGCCATTGATGATCGATGCCTTCCACTCGGGTGCGACTTCTGGCAAACTTGCGTCGAATGGGTTTGTGTAAAGTGTAGGTAGCTTGTTCTTGTAACCATCGTTGCACTTGAGGTAAACGGAGACTTTTCAGTCGCGTTTTGGCAGCATGATACAATTTTTGAACTCCTGCGTAACCTGCAGGATGGGAGGGATCGTAGTAAATGCTGGCTAAGACTTTTTCCATTTTTTTGTGTTGGTTGGTGTGTTAATAGGACACCCACTCTTGGAGGATGCTACTCTTTTTCTCTTGGGGTACTTTCTTGGATTGCAATGCTTTGCGTGTGCGGCCAGCAATAGGTGTCGAAGAGGAGAAGGATGTCTGAGCGGGGGATATCGGTTCTTGTTTCACTTCTGTCTTCACTTCTGTCTTCACTTTCTTTTTACCTTGTGAGGAAGAAGGGGTGGCCATCATCTTTTTAATCCATCCAATTCTGGAGGTAGGTGGTGTTGTTAACTTGCGTACTTTTTCTGGTGGAGTTTGAAACCCTTCCTCTTCTTCTCCTTTTTCTGTCTTGGTCACGGGTACTGGTGGTACTGGTACTGGTACTGGTACTGGTACTGGTGCTGGACTTTTCATTAAAGTCTTAAAATCTTTCAGAGTGGGTAGAGCTGTTTCGTCTAAAGCTTTCTGGTGAAAGAGTTGCAGTCGTTGCAAGAGTTGACCGTACTTTTGTGATTTTTCTGTTTCGGACAAATCTTGGCGATCCATCAAGGACTGCAATTCGTGTTGTAACTGGGACATCTCGCTCAAATTGGGATTGGGAGGTAAATGCGGGGTGTGTTGTTCTTGCCACCGATGGTATTCCATCCATCGTTTGTAAGGCACTAAAGCTAGTTTTCGTCCTTCCATGGGGTTGTCAGGGGTCGATTCTGAGATCTTGGAACTTCCGAGGCCTTTTTATCTTGCTCCCACCAGTCCTCCCAACATGGTTCCCAAGACTCCTTTCAGTATGGGGCCTAACAAGAGAGGTAAAATACCTCCACGTTGCACTAACATCTTCTTTTTTTGACGAATGGGAATTTTCTTTTGAACCATTTGGCGAAGAACGTGACGATGTTTGCCTAAGCATTGTTTCTAGTGTTTGGACAAAGGGATCGTGCCTTTCAAAACGTTCAAACAACATTCGCACACGGTATCGATGACCTCTTTGGAGGCTGTTTGAATGAGTTTTTTTCGTAGGGGTGGAGAAGCTTTGGACAGGACAGATAACATGTGCCCATGTTTGGCTAAACGTGGTGGCAGTCCTTTCCTTTTCTTTCCTTGGGGTTTTCTGGAGGGTGACATCTTTGAGTCTTCAGGAGCACCAAAAAACACTGATACCCGACTTGGTCACGGGCCTTTTTTATACTGGAACGCGTCGCCACTGATTGTCTTGACGTCGTATTAGTTTGAGGACAGGCATGACACGTCGTGCAGGGGTACGTAACGGACTAAATCGAGCCAGTTCTTGCTTGGACAAATCCAGTAAACTTTGTAACATGTCCGATCTTTCTTGAACTTTGATTTTGGGAGAAGGTACTTTGTGAGCAGCAGCCACTGCCACTAAATCGGAAGGTCCTGCCACTGGGGAAGTTCTTTTGAGGGTCATCAACGGAGAAGTTCTTGGTGTGATCAACGTCTCCAAGTACTCTTCAGTACTGGGTGTCATTAACGGAGAAGTGGACAAACGTGAAGCTGCCGGAGAAGCAGTCACTGCCGTGGCAGGTCGTGGTTTGCGAGTGTACGGTTGCGTCCTGGCCGAAGTGTCTCTCTTGCGGCTAGTTTTCTGTGGACTTTTCTTTTTCTGGGGGCTTCTTTTCTTTTTCCGGGGTGGTGGTGTCTGGTCAGAGGAGGGTCCTGCCACTGGAGAAGTTCTCCTTGGGGACCTGGTCTTTTTCTTCTTGGGGCTTCGTTGGACTTTTGTCTTGGGTATAACTTTGGGGGCATTAGGATCCCATCTTAAGAGTGAGCGAATGATGACCCCTCCTAGAGTACCGCTCCCTCCAGGTTTCAAAATGATTTGTTTTTTGGTTTGAGTGTCGATGCGGGGATCGGCCAGTTGGACCAAAGCGACTTTGTTTCGATCGAAAAAGCGTTTGGTTTGATGAGGAATCTGAATGATTCCTTGGAGTAATTGACGTGCCGTCACCGTGAACCATCGTAAGACTTCTTTGAGACTAGCTTCTAAGACACGAGCTCGTGTTTGTGGATCTTTTTCTCGACTGATGCCATACAAGGCACGAATCAGTTTGACGGGAAGATGCGACTGAAGGGACGTCATGTTCGCACTGAGAGTGAGACAGACGAAAAAGGGTCTGAGGTTTTTATAGATTTTTTTATGGGGAGTGAAATGAAGTCGAGGACGGAGACGTGTACAGGACAGGCCCTCCGTCTTGGCACCAGTGGTGAAACAAGTGGGTACGAAATCGCAAATCCTCGGGAGTCGTAAGTTTCAAATCGACGAGTAAATAGGCGTGTGGAGTTTGAGTGGCATCGTCGTACGCCTGAGTCAGCCAAGGCGTTCCTAACTGTTTGGCTAAGACTTGCACTTGCGATTTATCTCGAGGGCTTTTAAACAAGACCACGTAATGCGCATTGAGACTGATGGTGCGATGGGCTTTACTTTGTTGAAACAAATTTTGGGTGATGTAAACGACACTGGCATTACGGTGATGCCCTTTGCGCGTGAACCACAGTTTAATTTCTTCTTCGTCTTCTCCTAACATGTCGTCGAAAATGACCAAATGGGTTAGACGGGAATCAGAGACGATGCCGTCGTCTTCTTTAGGAATGCCTTCCACAAACACGATGGAATCGCCTTGACTTTCTCGCAAGAGGCTGTACGCCGATTGCCACTCTTTGTAACACCACACGATTCGTTGAGGGGGTCGATCGATCAAATGATGTTTATGTTCGATCAAACGTTTGACGAATTCGGTTTTGCCTGAACCGCTAGGTCCAGCAATGAGCATGTTAAAGGGATGGCGAAGATACAAAGCCTCCCAACTGGCACGATCTAAGTGTTCGTCGATGACTTTGACAGTAGAGGAAGAGGGAGCAGAGACAGCAGAGGTAGCCATGGTGTGAGAAATGTCACTTGTGACACGAAAAACAAACAAGACAAGAGTTTATATACTTTTTCAGAACACGTTTATTGAATGTTTCAAACATGAATACGAAAGACAAAAATGCATAAAAGCCAAAGGCTTAAGTACAAGAATAAAAGGCACATGATAACGATGAACGTGGAATAAACACAAGTGTCTGTACAACATGTTTTGGGTAAAGTTCTAACCAGTTCTATAGTAGGGGTAAGGTCACACAAGTGTCCTCCCGAAACGGTCTTTCAGGCCTGTCCACGACAGTCCTGTCCTGGGTGACGGGTTCTTCTGGCACCGTCACTAACACAGGTTGAAAAGTAACTTTTTTCCTTGAATAACTCTCGTGCATACTGGGCCACCTCTTGTGTCCAAGCCTCAAAACCCTGGTCTCGGTGATGTCCAACATTTGACTCCTAACCAATCTGGTTTCTTCTTCGTCAACGACATGGTAAGTTACTTCAATGAACAATGAACTATCGATCTTGCCTAGGGTTCCTTTTCATATACAGACCAATACCGACGTGACCGTAGGGTAAGGTGAAGTGATTGGGAAGTCGCACTCGCTTCTGGTATACAATTTGATAGACTTTTTCCAAGGGTCGACTGACGATGTGGTGAGTGGGTAAACGTACAATCTTGTTCGGTTGATAGGTGGTCACTTTAAAGTTTCCATCCTCTCCCGATTGCAAGGCTTCTTTCAATACCCCAAAGTTGACCACTCGACTGGTACGATGATTCAGAGTCAGTCCTTTCACTTTGCACGTCGTGTGCACTTCTCCTTGTTTGTCCCGGTATTCGTAGCCGTAATTTTTGGGACCACCACTGACGAAACTTAGAATCTTGTCGTCGGAATGCTCGTCTGTCCAGGCTCCTAAACGGTCTCCTTCGATGTCAGGGTGCTGTTGAATCGGATGATGGATGTAAATGCAACTGTCCGTGTCAAAGTACAGGACGCGTTCTTCTAACAGTTCTAAAGCTTCGTACAATTTTAAGCGAGCATGAGCTGTCACATAAGCCGCAATGATGACATTTCCAAAAGGGTCGTCTTGTACAAAGTCCAGATCTTCTTCGTAATTGACCAAGATCAAATCCTCTCGAACGACGTCCACGTGTTTCATGTATTTGGTTTTGTCGTGAATCATCTGGAAGTAGCGGGAAGGTTCTGTCAAATATTCCGTCTTGGGTAAACACGGTCGTTGTGCCATTTTACCCCACAAGCAATTTAACATCACTTTGGCAAACGATCGCCTGCCTTCGTTTTTTTCGATGTGGTCTAAAGAGATGCCTTCTTGTGCGTAGTATTTCTCTTTGAATTGTATTTGGTCTTCGGGAGTGTGACACCAGGAAGGATAGCCGCTGGCTTCTTGTTTCAGTTTCAAAAAGGCATCCACGTAGTCGGCGAAAATGCCTTTCTGAGTAGGGTCACCCTTGTGGTACTGTTGTGTCTTGGGAAAGTGGCAAATTTCGTACACTTCTAACAGTTGGTATCCCATGTCCAGAGCTTTGAACAATTCCACGCTGACCCAGGTTCCCGTCAAGGCACGTTCTTCCTGGCTGTGATGGCAAGGTTGGTCCTGGTTGCACGTTTCGGCACAAGTACGGCACAAGGGAAACATCAGTTTGCCTTGACAATGGTGAGGTAAGACGGGATGGTATAGGTTCGTGGGAGGCAAAACTTTACACTTGATCAAGCCTTCGTATTGTCGAATGTTTTTCAGGTCGATGTGTTCCGTGAACAATTGCGGGTGCCCTACAGGAAATCGACAATATTTGCACACGTAGGGATACAGCGAGCACACGTCCAAGTATTTGATTTCTTCTCCTTTCTCTTCGTCGGCTTGGTACAGCAAACAGGTGGCATTGGTCCTTCCTCCGTACAAACTATCCCTCGGGTTCAGCGGGTCCATGAACTGGTAACTTTCCACGAGGCGTTTAAACTCGGGATCGGTTTTCAAACGGTGATCGTACTCGTGTTCCCACATTTCCACCACTTGGTATCCTTGCTGTTCTAACTTTAGGCGTCGCTGACAAGTGTCCTGGAACAAGTCTTCCATGGTTCGTTGCAAAAACTGATTTTTAGTGTCACGGTCAGGGTAACAGACGGGACATCCGTGAAATAAGCAACCGTTAAACTCGTACACGATCTTGGGGTTTTCTAAGTCCCAGCCATCTACCGAATACGTTCCGATGGTCTTTTCGCCTCCTCCGTTGCGGGCATGCTGAATCCATTTGTCTTCCTTGTCGCACAAGTAATGTAACCAACGTAGGGCTTTGACCGAGTATTGACGCTTGACATAGTGGGTCGTTTGAGGACTGATGACAGCCACGGTGTTTTCAGGCATGAATCGTTGGCGGTACACTAAGGAACATGCTTTGGCAATGGTGCAAGCTTCTTTCAAAGGATCGACCCCTCCGTGTTCCATGAACAGTTCTCGAAATTTTCCACAGCAACGTCGTAAAATGTCCACGTCGGAACGACAATACTTTAACATTTCTTCCTGAAAGTCGAAGGGGTCAGAGGCATGAGCCTGGTACCAAGCGTAGAAATCTTCTCGTTGTTCGGTACGCATGTTGTCGGGGTCGTAATAGTGAGCCTCAGGTAAATGGGGTAGAACGGCATGTTGATTGGCTTCCGTATTGAAAAAGTGTGGAAAGTACCCTTTAGCCATTTCTGTCATTCCAAACGTTTTAGGCATTCGACTCAAAGGCATGGCCAAGTAACTCATCGAATCTTTAAACTGTACTTGTCCCACTTGCATGAAAATGATTTTGGCTCCGTTCAATGTGACTTTAGGACGCTCGGTGCCTTGTTCCGCATAGTACCTCAAAAGAAACTGTCCATCGTATCCGGAGAAATTGTGAGCCATCACCGTGGCATGACGATGACAATCTCCATAACGTTCGATGTCCTCTTGGTTCCACGTCCTGTCGATGGGGTCTAAGACCCATTGGGCAAAATCGACTAACGTGTTTGGTCCCCGAAAGATTTTTTCACGTCCTCCAGGAATCTTGCTGCAGTGAGGGCAATGACTGAAGATAGGTTCTTGAATGCACTTCTCGCACGCTCGATGAGCCACGCAGAAATTAGGGATGTGAATGCCAGTCTCTTGCATGCATTCGAAATCGAAAAAGATGAAATTGCCTTTCTTCTTGTGACCGTCCTCTTTCTCTGGTGGGGGTTGGTATTTTTGCACGTAACATTCGTGTTCCAAGTCCACGATGTGGTGACAAATGTGACATTTTTTCTTTTCTCGACATACGTGTGCCTTGGTACTATTGGTACGTATGCCTTGTCCACAGGTAGGGCACAATCTCAGGAGTTGACAAGCACATTTCTTCTGTGAACCTTGTGTTTTCAAATGTTGTTGGTAACAGATAGGGCTGACAAACGTGCGCAGACAAGTCGAACAAGGCACTGGTTCTTCGCTCAGACAGGGTGGAGAAGCCAAACATCCTGGGCATTTCCATCCACAATGCTTGTTTTGCTCTCGATTGTTATAACCATAGTCACATTTCTCACAATAATAAACATATCCCAGGAATCCAGTGATACTGGTAATGGTATCGAAATGGTCATCGTGATGATAAACATGAATGTATTTTCCGCCCTTAAAATCCTGGCCTCGAAACAACAGAGACCCGCGCATTTTTTGAGGGTGCACTTTCAAGGTGTAGCGTGGAGCTAGGGCATCTTGCAATTTTTGCATCTCAGGAATGCCACAGGGTGTGTCTTTGGACAGGCCAGCTTGTTGCAACAGGAGTTCTGCTTCGTTTCGTTGTTTGGTTCGGTTCGATTTTCGAATGTTCTCCCAAGTTCTTTTCCATTCTACCGTGTCGTTCTTGTTGGCATAGGTTCGTCCCACCACGATGGCACGGGCTAAGAACATCTGGTCTTGAGGGTTGTTAATTCGGACGAGACTCTTTTTGCTGTTGCGAAGGTCGTTCACCAGTAGGACCTTTTTGCGTCCTGTCCCTTGAGGAAGAGAGACGTGAGCCATTTTCAGTGTGGCTTTACCATCGGTGATGTCAAACTGGTCATTAGATTGTTGTACGTGTTGAATCTTGTCCATGACTTTGGAAGGGGTTACTTCTGCGGGTCTGCTAAACTCGATCCAAACAGGGGATTTCAAACCGTCGTGATCTATGGATAGTGTCTTCTTTGGGTTGACATTGTCGCTTGAGTGAGGTGAGCAAAGAATCCCACATCTCGGTGATAAACCCTTCTGCTTTCTCCAAGGGTACGTGGGCCTTGAAATCTTTAAACTTCACCGTGTAGGTGTAAGCCGTGGTTCTAAATTTTCTAGAAGAGCGCTTTTCCGTCTCTCGAATGGAATAGTATTTTTCAGGGTTGACTAAGGGTGGTGAACTTGGTTTAGAGGGTTCGGATTCTGGTTCACTCATGTCCTCTTCAAAATCACTGGCATGAATTTGTGCCAAGATTTCAGCCCTGGTACGAGGCGATAGATCACGTTTCTGCCTCTTACTTTCTTCTTCTTCTTCTTTCTTCTCGAATGAATAGGATCGTTTCATCTTGAGTGCAAAACGTCAAATGACTCAAGTTTAAACACCATAGACTAATTTATAGTCATGACAAACCAGCGTATATAAAAGGGTGTGTGTCTTGTCCTTTCACTATTCATTTCACTCTCAAACCGAGCACAACGATGGAAGAGACTACCCAGATGGAACGTTTCGTCAGAGCTTTGCGAGGGGTCATTAGAAAATTCTCTTCAGACCAGCCGACGGACTACTCTCCTTCCTTTCGAAATAAAAGTCAAGATACTTGCTATATCTGTCAGAAGAAAGGGCATTGGTCTTCAGAGTGTCCAGACCGTCAAAAAAAAAAAAAAAAACAGGGACTAGAAAAGACAAAAGTCAAGATACCTGTTATTATTGTCAAGAAAAAGGACATTGGTCTCCAGATTGCCCAAAAAAGAAACAAGAGTCAGAAGAAAAGAGGGATTCTTCAGAAGAAGAGAGAGATTCTTCGGAAGAAGAGAGGGATTCTTCGAAAGAAGAGAGGGATTCTTCAGAGGAAGAAGAGGAAGAAAGAAGACAATTCTATTTAAAAGAAGCAAAGAAACAGGAGAAGAAAAGAAGAAGGGAAGAAAATGAGGAAAAAACGGTGAAGAAATTCAAAAAACAGAGAGACTAAACAAGGAGAAAGAAGAAGTCAATGAACTTTTAATTAAAGTGTTCTGTGGTGAATTGTGAATTGGATTGTAAAAAATGGATAAAAGAATACATGAATGATATAAGGTAAGTGTCTTTGAGTTTTGATTTTAAAATAAGAAGCTACACTCACGCACTCAAACACAGACACGTACTATAAGGGTAAAATGGGTGGGTTTATTTTTGAGTTATTGGCAAATTGAAATTGTATTTCTTTTCGAGAAATGTGGGTGGCCCTGAAAAGGGCCTTTTTATTTTGGTGTAGGGGTGAGTTTAACCAATCAACTTTAACTGCCTTAAGCCTTTGCCACGGCGAAGGCCTACTTCTGATGATTGGGTTGAAATCACTAAGGGTGGTACGACAGGCTTAGTCACAGAGTTGGCGTGTTTAGCTCCGGAAGGTCGTATTCTCTTCGGTCGTGATAAAGAAGTCTGATACATTTGTTTCAGACTTCTTAACTCCGCTAAAATGTCCAACAGTACCGTAGCCGTTTGATTTTCACCCTCTTGTTTCTTTGCTGCTACTTCTTCTTGCTGTTGTTGCTGTTGTTTTTTTCTTACCTCTTCTTGTTGCTGTTGCTGTTGCTGTAGGAGAAAAGCTTGTTCCGCTTCCTTTTGTCGTTGCATAAATTTCTCCAATTCTTCTTTCTGTCTCTGTCTAAAATTCTCCACTTGCGGTAATGAAGAATGAGACGAAGGTTCCGGAACAAATTCTTGCGAGGTAAGAAAATCCACAAAATCCCAATGTACCTCTTCTGAAAGTAAGTCCGGGTTCCCTTGGGCAGTCTCCCCTGCTGGTGCACCCCAATGGATCGTTTTCTGAGTTTCCGTCATGTTGAATCACTGTCGCATAGATTGACTGCACACAAGCGCTAGCGATTCTATATAGACCAACTGACGTCACAGACTACTCTCTTCGGATTGGATGCGGGCTGACTGAATTTTGTAACGCGTGTTTGGATTGGTGAATGAACTCAATCCGTTTCAATCCTGCCTCTACCTATAAATAAGCGCAGTTCAGTGCATTGATTCACTTGTTCTCGTCGCTTCAAGATGTGGACCGATGTGCAATCTTCTACGCTTGTGTCTTCCATGATGTTCCGGACGGACATACCCATGTATGTCCGATCCAAGTGGACCGTTGTCCACAGGACAAACACCAGCCTGTGGATACGTAGGATCTACGTAGAAAGACAAGGATGCCTGAAAAGAGTGCTGATTTACGGACCAACAGTGAGACGTAGCCTAAGGACAAGAAGAAGACCAATGCGGTACCATTTATGTTAATGAATACATTAACATAAACCCAAAGGCCCTTTTCAGGGCCAGCCATATTTCTCGAAAAGAGATAGCCTTTACATTGCCTACCCCTTTTTTTAAATTTAAATTTAAATTTAAATTTAAAAAAATTTAAAAAAAAAAAAAAATAAATATTAAAAGCCCAAACTCTATTCCCCATGTTAATTTCCCTTGTCCCTAGACAGACCCAAACTCTATGTTAAATTCCCATTGTCCCTAAAGTGACCCACGATTTCTCTCCATGTTAAATTTCCATTGTCCCTAATCTGACCCAGGGGTCTTTTTAATGCTAAGTCCCATTGTCCCTAATGTGCCTCACTTTACTGCTTCCGTGACTCTGTGTACAATTCAGCCATCACAGCTTACGGGAAGAGGGAACGAAAGAATGTCGACTGGTATGAGGCAAACTGGGAGGAGATGGAGCCCGTGACTGAGGCAAAGAGCAAAGCCCTCCTGGCACACAAGGCTGCGCCAAGCCCCAGAATACTACAAGCCCTCAGGATTGCAAGGAACAACGCCCAGAAGACCGCCCGCCGCTGTGCCAACATCTACTGGCTGAACCTTTGCAACAGTATACAGACAGCTGCTGACATCGGGGATACAAGAGGAATGTACGAGGGTATCAAAAAGGGCGACAGCCCCCCCCCCCCAACTACAAGACCGCCCCCCTCAAGTCCAAGACGGGCGAAGTCATCACAGACCAGGGTAAACAACTGCAGCGATGGGTTAAGCACTATTTCTAGCTATATGCAACCCAAAACAATGTCACTGGAGCTGCACTGGACGCTATTCCAGACCTGCCTGCCATGGAGGAGCTAGACACACAGCCCACCCTGGAAGAGCTTGGAAAAGCCATCGATTGCCTTGCCTGTGAGAAGGCTCCTAAAATCGACGGCATTCCGCCTAAAGTCCTCAAGAGCGGAAAACCAGCACTGCTCCAGCCCCTACACACACTCCTCTGCCTTTGATGGGAACAGGGATACATCCCACAGGACATGCGTGACGCCAACCTCGTCACTTTGTATAAAAACAAAGGAGACCGTATCGACTGCAACAACTATCGGGGCATCTCCCTCCTCAGCATTGTCGGAAAGGCTTTCGCCGTGTTGCCTTGGCACGCTTGCAGATCCTAGCCTCCCGCGTCTACCCAGAGTCCCAGTGTGGATTTCGAGCCGACAGGTCAACTGTAGACATGATCTTCTCACTACGTCAGCTGCAGGAGAAGTGTCGCGAGCAGCAGATGCCCTTCTACATTGCCTTCATAGACATGACGAAGGCGTTTGACCTGGTTAGTCGGAGTGGACTCTTCAGACTCCTGCAGAAGATCTGCTGTCCCCCACGTCTGCTTGCTGTCAAAATGTCGTTCCACGAGAACATGCACAGCACAGTGTGCTTCAATGGCACAACATCTGAAGCATCCCCAGTCATCAGCGGAGTCAAACAAGGCTGTGTCCTTGCGCCAAACCTCTTTGCCATCTTCTTCTCCATGCTTCTCCAGTACGCATTAAAGGACTGCAGCGAGGGAGTGTACATCCATACCAGGGCTGACGGAAAGCTGTTCAACATCGCCCGTCTCCGCGCTAAGACAAAAGTCACAGAGGTACTCATCCGTGAATTGCTCTTTGCCGACGATGCAGCCTTGACATAACACACGGAAGATGGACTTGAGCAGCTGGTATGCCGCCTCTCCCATGCATGTAAAGAATTTGGACTGACCATCAGTTTGAAGAAAACGAATGTTATGGCACAGGACACAGACTCCCCTCCCTCTGTCACCATCGATGGGTACAATTTGGAAGTTGTCGAGAACTTCACATACCTCGGGTCTAACATCTCCAGCTCACTCTCCATTGATTCTGAGGTGAGCGGCAGGATTGCCAAGGCAGCAGCAGCGATGGCCAGACTTAACCAGAGGGTCTGGAACAACCCCAACCTCACAGAGAAGACCAAACTGTGTGTCTACCAAGCCTGCGTGCTCAGCTCACTTATCTACAGCAGCGAAACATGGACCACCTATGCAAGACACGAGAGGAAACTCAACAGCTTCCACCGGAGATGTCTGCGGCGCATTCTGCACATCCAGTGGCAGGACAAAGTACCCAACACAGAGGTTCTAGAAAGCGCCAACATGAACAGCATGTTCTCCATTCTCAGCAAGAGACGCCTTCGTTGGCTTAGCCATGTCAAGAGAATGGACCCAGGTCGCATTCCCAAGGACCTGTTATATGGGGAGTTAGCAGAAGGTGCACGACCAACTGGACGACCACATCGGCGCTACAAAGATGTTTGCAAGAATGTTGATAGAGATGATAGAGATAGCCGTGTTAATCACGGAATCAGTTTAGTTGTACTTGTCTTATATTGTGACGATTTCAGCAACGGTATGCAATCGGACTGTACTGGCTTTGTGCAAGTAAACTTCAAAATTCAGAAACACTCAGTAAAATGAATCAGTAATTTTCAGATCTACAGCCACATGAAAAGAGTAAGTTCAACAGCTATTATTTAAATATCATCGCTTGTTTCCGGATGTTCCTAAATGAACAAATAAAATCTAACATGACGCTGAAATTGTAGATTCCATTACAGTGAAACAGCATCCGTACAGGAAGAAACCTCTCAAAAAAGGAATGTTTGAAGAAAATAAAATCAGGACTTGCTATAGAATGATTTTACAGAACCAAGTAAATATGACTAGAGTTCATTGTGTAGTATTATGCCGAAAACAGAAAACACTTTCCGTACAGACTATTGAAAAGTGAAACCTGTGACCAAAACCGATTCGTTTTCATTGCCAAGAATCGAGAACTGCATTGACAAAATTGCAAATGCAAACAAAGTTACCAAATTTAACTTTTAAAAGGATTTTCGCAAATTCAACGTATGGAAAGGACAAAGGAAATTTTAGCATTCGTAATTCCAGATGGATTTATCAATATTATGTAATGCCGTTTGGGATGAAACGTTCGCCTTCTACATTCCTCTGAACATGATTACATCTGGTCTAGGTAATTATGACGCTTACATCGATGAAATTAACCGAATCGTTATCTAGAGAAGCCTTCCGGTTGCGATTCTGACCCACCATCTATACCGGAAGAATGGATTGGATCTTTGTTTTCAATCAATGCTTGCTTCCAGGAATTCCATTCAATGCAAATATTTCTCATTATTAATCCGGCTCAATGAAATCTAAAAAGAGAGCGGTCAAGTTTAATTGTTACCTTTAGTGGTATAATACTTATACTTATAGATGTATTTCAGTGATATCATCCAATTGGAATGTTTGAAATAGTCATACGACGGTTAAATTACGTCATATTTCATAAGTTCAATGGCACAAATTAAACAAGTATGAGTGTCTCTATAAACGCCCCAGAATAGCAGTTATCCCTGAGATAAATCACTATAATATAAATTCCCCCGTCAGTATCACCAATACAGACATGCTGAACGATACATTCATTTCTTTGTTATCTAAAACAGAGATGAAACGTCATACTTTCTCGTTAGTAGCTGGAACCACTGTTTGCAAGTCAATATTTACAGATTCTTGGATGCTGCCTAACTATATTGTATCAGCAATGGAAATCAGCAGTAGCATGGTCTGGTTTATTTTTATCTATATAGTGTGGTCACACAAAATAAAATGCATATGATTTTGTTTTGTACCATGTCGTATAAAAGTACATACATTGTACTTTACTTCAGGAAATAGTTTAGTCAGAAAAACATAATTGGAGAGAGTTTTTCCAGAGAGCCGTCCATTTAATGAGTCTTTGAGTTCTTGTGCAAACATCCCTATAACAGAGGCCCACGAAACTACTTTTCTCACTTTATGTACAGAAGGAGATGCATTTTCTATAATTCTATCACACCATTGGTACAATGTATTTTTTAAAAAACAGATTACGTTTCTATCTATCTCATGATACATAATACCCGAGTATTGGCAAGCGTATTTTACGTAATAGTTGATTCAATAAACTAGCCACATTCACGACTGCGTTTAATATTTTTCAGACTTACAACACGTTTGATTCGACTCATAGTGTTATTGCTATTTTTTTGTTCCAGCACTCATGACTACGGGTTTCAGGTGGGTCTTTTATCTTGATTTTAAAGTTATGCATTGGCTCTTTCTACTCGAATCTACATGTATCAATTGGATCCTTAAAATCTGACTGCTTTAGTTTTCGTGAAGACTTTACGGCTATCAAGTAAATTTGTTTGTTTAACTCATCACACTCTACATTATCAGGTGGGTCATTCCATTCGACTGTACCTGTTGTGATGTAGAGTATCATGCACTTGATTATACTATCAATCAAAATTGTCTTTGACCTGTATTTAGCATCTCACCGTAATGCTACATCTATCAGAGTCTTTAAAAGTCTACTTCCCTAAAAGCGCTAGGGAAAATGTCAGTAACTTTGACAGCAAATCACATTTACATAAAAGGTTTACAGGTTTTTACAAATGTAGCAGATTGTAAAATATGTCCGCAATTACAACAAAACAAACTGAGTAGCATTACCCCCACCAGCACCACCACCCCGCATAATTTATCTTGGCATTAGAATTTGTATACAAATAATTCCAATAGGTACTCCTATGTTTCGTTATTAAAATACAAACGAAATCTTTAAACGATTTATTTGTATTATATATGTGTTCATGTAACACGCATGCCCTGTAATAGTACATGAAATGACCTAAGCCGAAAGCTTAAGCAGGGTGTAACATGCGGACAGACAGGGGTAAAATTCATGTTCATATCACTGTTGTTATGGGCCATACTACTCGCTAAACAGACTTTACAATATTCGATCGAAAAAACTTAGGCATGAAGATTATCTAGACTTGTGCAAATTGTGTTCGTCTCCCATCAAATTCTACTAAATGGAAACAATGTATTCCCTCAAACAACTCTAAAGAATCTGAACGAATGTCACAAAAGCATCAAAGCATGGATAGTTTTCCAATTTTCTGCAGCTGGTACCTGATCATTAAGAAACCTGGTGTTTACGACTAGAACAAAAGATATCAACGGCTTAATTATGGTAATAAAATTTAACAGAATCGGCCCATAATGCAACGAAATCATTATGTAATTAATAAAGTTAAAGTTTTATACATAATGTAGATACTAAATATGGTGACATGTAATAACAAATACTAGCATGTTAAATCAATTACGTCTTTAATAACCTTTCACGCCAGTTTGAGAAGATTTGACAGGAAACATCTTGAATGGAAATGCTTTCATATGAGCAAAGTTACCAAAACAGAATAGCAAGAAACAAACAAAACAAATGAACAAACGCGTATAATACCTTCTTCTTAAACAGGTTAAACAAAATTTATCTAAAACTATATCAAAATATTCTGCCCTACTCTTACAAATAGCTTGGTCGTATAACCCTCATATTTCATACACTATTGATAAAGATACATTGATTAAGATACGAAACTAGAGACATCGAAACAAGTTTTTCGTAAGATAGATATTCAACAACTTTGGGGAAAAATATTCAGAAGGCATCTTGCTGTTTGCGATTTATTGGCCAGTTGCTCTTGTATTTGTCTGCTGCATTATACAGATATCAAACGGATAAGCAATCTGAGGCACAATTGTTTCTGTTTTTCAGTTATTCACATCAAGCAGCAGAGAGACTGGGCCCACCAACTATTTCGTCCAACAGGACCATCTATCGAAAACTTTTCTGATAGAAGTTCTTATTTCACAAAAATAACCCTTCTAGCCAGAAACTATGATGACTAAATCCTCTTTCCTGGATAGAAGGGTTATTTCGACAGCGATAACTCACTATAAAAAATGTTTCTTCGGTCCAGTCTCTCTGCTGCTATCATGTAAAATATTTTAGGATTTCTGTTGTGAATTAAAACTTTAAGTTAACAATAATGGCCAACATCGGAGAAGCACATTCTGCTAGACTAGCTCGAGAGCGATTAGAAGCAATAAAAAAAATTCTTCCTGTTCGTGATAGTGTCAGAGAAAAATTACAAGCACGGCAGCTAGCACAAGTTGAATTTGCAACAGGTGCAGAAGAATTATTTAAACCCGTTACAACAGCTACTGAAAAGGCTGCGGTGGTCACAGAAAGAGCTTTACTAGGAGAACCTAAGGATGATATCAAAGAGGAGGAGGAACGAAGAAAGGGTATTCTTCCAACGCTAAAACAAACCGCTGAGCAAACTGAAAAGATTGCTAGAAGAACCAAACAAACAAAAAAGATTTTACGAGATCTTCCAACTGATATAGCTGTAGCTCAACCTCCGCCCGTCGGCAAAGAAATACTTGAAGGTATTGGGCAAATTCGTGCTGAACTCGCGTCCAAACCAATAAAGGAAAATATTGGACTGATTGCAAAATTTAGGGAGGGTTTTGCTGAAGATATTAGAAATACTCCAAGAGAAGAATTGCCCAGAAAAATATTAATTGGTATGTTTAATAAATCTAGTATCTTAAAACCCGGTTTTGAAAACGTGAATGATGATAATTTTATTAAATGGCTATATCGTATATATAAAAACAAAAAACAAGCCAAAGATGATGATTTAGAATACAGAGGTCTCCTTGAAGAAGTAAAAAGAGTTTATACCGAACAGTTAAAACAACTAGAATCCTACCAGCAGAAACCTTCTTCATCTTTACAACAACAACGGCAGAGGATAGCAGATACTGACCTGGTCCCGTTAAGTGAATATGAGGTTGCATCTGAACAAAGTCCACGTCGTCAAAAATCCGAGCCAACTAGGTCGCCGATAATTGGTTTAACAACATCTCCTGAAAGTTTACCGCAAGATGTTTTAGCCCCAAGAATTGTAGGACAACAACCAAAAGCTGGAAAGGGTTTAAATATTTGTCCTGATAATATCATCAATGATGTATCACGGCTAGAAGTTCTCATAGGAGGAAAACGAGTTGGAAATAGCTCTCCGGAAATAATTAATGAAGCGGCTGATATCTGTCAGCGACTATTTCGCGGCGGCATCATGGATACTCACATCTATCGAGAACTTATTGATGAACTCGTCGATAGCGACTGAAGTCGCCGCGATTAGAGAAATAACTAATTAAATAAATGATAGTACACAATTCTCAACGTAGACCAGTCATGGTCAGAGTGATAACTTCACGACTACCCGTATACAGGATGACTTATGGAAACGGATTCGGCGATGTTGTTACGGGTTTATTTGCGGGAATGGCACCTAAAGCAATACCGATCGCAAAACAATTAGGCATTGAAGGCCATTGATGTTGTTAAAGATAAAGCTATTGGCGCTGTTGGTAGCGCTGCCGGTAAAGCATTCACGGCGATCAAGGGCAGACTAGCACGACTGATACGTAGAAAACCTCCACCGGTAAAATTACCAGCCACCGCAGACATGCCAGCGGATGTCAGTAAAGTAATAAATCAAGCCGCAAATCAAAAGCTAGCCGCGCTAGTCAACGAAATTCCTGAACAAATAAACACAAGTTTGGTCGCGGGAAGTGGTCTCCGTTTTAGACGATAACTTTTACAATAAAATGTTCAAACTGGAATCCGATACAGCATTCGACATAGACGAACCGGTTCCTAAAAATGAATCAGTGCGTGATTATCAGTATTATTCGTATGACGCACGAGAATCAAACAGACGAGGACGAATTGAACTTCAGGTTCAGGATACCAGTAGATATTTCCTGCCTGCTGAAGCATTTATTGAGGTAGAAGGTGAAATTATAAGAGACAATGACACAGAATACGGACCTGATGTTAAAATCGGTTTTGTCAACAATGGAATTATGGCGCTGTTTAATAGCGCTATTTATATGATTGATGGAAAAAATATCGAAGCGATTCAGAATGATGTCGATGTTGCTACAACAATAATTGGTTTAGCGAGATATTCTGATGATTATACAAGATCAGCTGGTCCATCAATGATGTTTGCCAAGGACACTTCTAATTTTCCTAACAGTGATCAGTACAATATTAGACGACCAAGAAACTTTGCCGGTAACGCTGACGCTGATGTGACGCCGTTGGTTCATGGTGCCAATGCAGAATTTAATTTAGGTTTCGCTACACGCAGACAAATGCTAGTAGGTAATCGCAGAAATTTTTCTTGTGCGATTCCGCTGTCTCATATCTTTGGATTTTGCCGGGGGGTCAGAAAGGTAATTTTCGGAGCAAAACATACAGTCGTGCTTGTTAGAAAAGGCGGCGACAATGATGCGCTATGGCGACCTATAGGCGACCCTGGTCAGGTAAACATAACTAAACTATCACTGTGGATGCCAGTGCTGTCCCCTGCACTTGCCCAAGAACAGCGACTGCTTTCTTTCATGGATCAAGGTGGCAAAACGCTGCTATCGTGGCTTACAACAACCACAGATAGTATTCAAAGTACCGTCAATGGTTTATTCACGTGGAATATAGCAACACAGCAGGGGGTTTCAGCGCCGCGACATATTTTCATTGCTTTTCAGGATGTTAGACGAATAGGTGATCAAACACGTTCGCATATGATATTTGATCAACTTGGTATCACTGACGTTTCTCTGAAAATAAACGGGCATCAAGAACCAGCTGAAAATATACAATTAAATTTTGGTAACAACCATGTTGCACGTGCATATCAACGATTGACAAAGTATCTAGCGCGTGATCTAAATATCGACACTGGTTTGCAAATATCGCAATTGGATTTTATATCTAATTATCCAATCTATTACTTCTCGCTGGAGCATCTTGATCTAACCAGACAGTCTGTCGTTGATATTCACTTCAGGGCTGCCGTGGATAGAAACGTAGCAGCTATAGCTAATTACAGAGCCGTCGCGGTCATACTTTCCGATAAAGCAATGTTGCTTGAAGGTACTGGCGGTCGAATGAGAGTCATCGATGCTCCCGTGGAAAACTTGTAAACAATTAGATCAATATCGTATTAAATAAAATGTCATACAGTCATGTTAATGTCACACTGACTCCTGGTCATTTGAAGAAATTACAATCGAAAAACGCGAGCACATGTGGGACATCAATAACACTAAAACACGATCAGCTAGCGGGCGGTCCAAACAAACTGTCATTGACTAAAACCCAACAAAAACATTTCAATAAAGCGAAACAAGCAACGACTGGAGTTCGACTTGATCTCTCTCCAGCCGCGGTCAAAGATATGGTCAAAAAAACCGGCGGAATACTTCCATTTCTTCCAATAATTACCGTAGCACTAGCACCAGCAGCAGCCGCAGCAGCAAAGGCAGCCGCGTTAGGAGCTGTTGGAACCGCAGCTGGAATGGCACTAAAGAAAGCCACCGGGAAAGGATACAAAAAAAAAGGGATCCGGTCTCAGACTACCGGGAACTCCTGCGTCATGGTACCCAAAAAAGTTTTAAGTGTTTTCAACGCTAGCGTTTTCACACCGATGTTGAAGCTTCCAGCTTCTAATTTTGATTTGCTTGATGCTGTTAAACAATTACGTATAAAGAATTTCAGAGGTGTATTTATGCGAGATGAATTACCAGCACGACCGGCGAGCACAGAAACCGGTATTATTAATCTCGACAACAAGGAAGGTCCTGGAACTCACTGGGTTGCTTACGCGATCGATCCATCTATTATCTATTTCGATTCGTACGGGCTAGCACCGCCAGTTGAGTTTTTCAGGTACGTCCAAAGATTTTCTAACATTCCTGTTTGGCAGTCAACGTTACCAACACAAACACTGATTGATCCTCCGATATGCGGTCGTGAAGTATTAAATGTTCTTGATGCGATCTCGAAATCAGCGAGTCCTCCGCATAAAGTCGTGCATGAATACACCACAGATGTGATTTCCAAATTTAAACAATCCCATAATTGATAATGGTTGATATTTACGGAAGATCAAGCAGAACCATGGATAAAAAAGAAGATATTGATTTATCAGCGTATGCGACCAAAGATGAAATTGAGAACCTGTTAACCGGGATAGACCCAGATGAGGTTGTTATTTTTCAGGACAGGCACGGCAAACTGAAAACCAGTAACATTAAGTGGAATGACATAATTCGCAGGGTTATTGGAGCTACCACGGACAACATCGTTGTATTCACTGACAGCGGCAGAATCAGAGATTCGTCGATATCAATTGCAGCTCTCCGAGATGATATGCAAAAACTTGCACTAGCCCGTGTAGCGAAGACCGGTGATACAATGACAGGTGAACTCAGCATGAACGGTAACAAAATAACTGTGTTAGCGGATCCGGAAGGCCCCAAAGATGCCACCAACAAAAAATATGTAGACACCATTGACGGTAAACTAGCCACGTTGCGGGCAGAGTATGATGTTCACGTGGGCTCGTTTACAAGACTTCGAAGAAACTTCGCAAAAGCTGATGAGTCCATTGATAAGTTCTTTGGGGCTCCTCCAGTCATCGACGTAAAACTTTCTGAAATCAAGACCGACATTGACACGATCAAACAAACACAGCAAAACATCGTAGCGGGGATTCCTGAGATCGTTAACAAAACCAGTCTGATTAAAGTCCCCACTGGAGTTACTCCCGGGCATATCACCAACATCGTATTCACGGTATCATCGGGATTCGCAACATGGTCCCGACAAAATAATACTATCAAATACACAGCAACAGCCACTGGCGTGTACAGGTTGTCTGTGTTTTCCGCCGCTAAATTTGAAATCTTCACAACATATCCCTGGAGACATTCCACCGACAGGTTTTCCGGGGTTGTAACTGTAATATTGAACAGCGGAACCGAAGAAATATTTATAATTGAAGCCGCAGACAAGAAATTAACCGCAACTTCTTACTGGTGGTGTTTGGAATTCGTCGCAGAAACACCTCAATTGGTTGCGTTGTGATTTAGTCACAACGTAAATAATAATAAAAATGAAATCAGCATCAACGACAACATTAGACGCTCAGCAATACCGGTATGATCAGGTACGCGAATGGCAGTCAACGCTGAAAAAACACCATTGACAAATGCGTAACAAAAATAAAAAAATACAAACGGCGTGTGACCGCGCTAGACACAGTAGTGTATTCGGTATCCGCGGTAGTTGCATCCACGGGTGTGCTATTGTCTGCGTTAACTCCGGTAACGACCGCAATCGCGATCACAATCACAATTTCAGCATCAACGACGATCGCAGGAGTTGCTAATATAATTGCAAAATAAATATCCTCGTGCGCGATAACAAAATTACACGAGTATGAGCGGCTAAACAGCGCGGCCAACAGCGCCTACTCGAAATTGTCCTCGTTGATATCATCCAGCCTTGACGATACAACAGTATCAGTTTCCGAATTCACGTTGATGTCTAGCATATACAACGATTACGAGCGTGCAAAGAATTTTAATTTGAAAACGATGAAAATAAATAATGACGGAGATACTTCAAGAGATAGCCGCAAATACAACTCCGGTAAGGACCACAATGATATCAATATCTTCGACGCAACCTGAATTCGATATTAATTTTCCAACTGCAATTCCAGTCACCGAAATAGCACTGACACAATTACGAGTATATCACAGTTGGCCCAATATCAGGTCGACATCATTTCACGGACAGTTGCCAGATAATTCATTTGTATTTTCATATCAGAATAGCGCTGATGGCACACCAGATTGGAATACTATTACACTTCCCACTGGGAGTTATCAGATAGAAGAAATCAACAAAGAAATACAGCGTCAAATAAAACGTGTCACCGGAAAAGAAGCAAAAATATCAATCACTGCACACGAGCCAACGCTGTCCACGATCATCGAAATCTCAACACCGGGTTACGCCGTTGATATCTATAACAGTTCAATCAGAACAGTATTAGGATGGCCTGAAAATCCACCACCGACACCACCAACACCAACGAAGTCTGATTATATCACCGATAAACAATCATATCACGGACTTACACCGCAATACAAACAACATCTTGATGATCTAAAAAAAACAACGTCGATTGGCTTGGCCCCCAACCCCCCTGGAGATGACAGAGATCTTATGTGGTATTTTACCCTCCCAGAACTTAACGGTGAGCCGCGGTTGCGGGAGGGATTTAGTGTTCGTATAAGCGGAATTACTGAATATTTTAAAATTGTTAATGTGTTTCACCGAGCGCAACTGGCGCATCTACGACAACGCCTCCAAGAACATCTTTCCGATGTGACAGGTTCACGTGAAGAAATTATTAAACGAATTGAGATATTAAATCAGATTGCCCACGATATGGAACATTATAACCAGCTAATGATTCAGTCAATAATTGGCAATAAACCCAGCGATAAACAAAAATTTCTGAATAGGTTCTCGCTGACCGAAGCTGAACTACCGAATTTTAAATTTCCAGGATACGTCCCCGTGGCCACGCTACGAAAACACGTCACTGATATCGTCGATGAATACTTCCCGGATATTCTTGACCAGTACAAGCGAATATTGCCACCGCCAACTATCTTAGCACACAATAATTCCACAACGAGCGATGGCCGGCATATTTCTCCGGGAATCGTAAATATCACTGATGTCGTCGCGGTCAATCTTGTATGTGACGTAATCGATGGCAGCTACAGCGTAACCACAACAATATCAAATCAAGCCCAGCAAGGGTTTATATTGTATTCAATTACTCCTAGAGAACCACCTGGGTTTTTGATTGTGCAAGAGCCAATCAATCCTGTATTTCTGCGGTGTCATAACCCTACGCTGACAAGGATAAATTTTAAGGTCACTGACCAACAGGATAGACTTTTGGACCTGCGTGGGGAGACTGTTAGTATTAATTTGCTGGTGAAGTCGTAAAAAATCTTCGAATTTTTCAAGGACTTTCAATTAGCCATATCGCTATCATAATAATGTCCAAAAAATCTTCGAATTACCAACAGTATGATTCCGATGAATATCTCTCTGACAGTTCTGACATTTCCATGGAAACACAGCGTGATTGTGAATCACAGCGTGATTCTGACAGTGATTTTGTTGTCAGTGATGAAGATGAAAATGTCTCTGACATTTCCACTGACAGTGATTTCGCTGTCAGTGACAGTGAAACACAGCGTGATTGTGAATCACAAAGTGATTCCGATGATAGCCCGCTTTGCGTTTCCAACGACATCACCATCAGCGACATCACTGTCGTAATAAATTATATTAAATGAACGCGAAAATAATAGTATGTATCAGCACGTGAAATGTTTAATACACAACAAAAGCGCGCTTGAAGAATTCATCCGAAAAATATTTACCGGAAATCATTTCCCGGGCGTTGTTAAAATAATCATCGATAAGTACGGTAATGATGATTTTTTACTGACAGATTTTCAGCTGAAGCAACTCCGCGAAAACAATATCACGATGATTACTTGTGATGCAGACCAAATCCTCAATGTTGATCACTCGTGCATTTCACGGGATCATCTTGATAAGATACTGCAGTAGAAATGTCGAAGACATTTCCATCCTTTAAAAATATTTTACTTTATACACATTTTTTTTACCACTGACAATTTCGCTGATTTTCATAGGGTATTTGCTAGTAAAAACCAGAGAAACAGACCAAAGTCACGAATTTTGTGGGGTATTTGCTATTAAAATTTAACAAAACAGACCAAAGTCACGAATTTTGTGGGGTATTTCCACGAAAAATCAACGAAATCGGACAGTTGCAGAATTTTACTATAATATTAATTTTCTCACTGACAATTTTCGCTGGTATTTTGCTATGAAAACCAACAAAATCGGACAGTTGCATAATTTACACAGTAAAAAAAAAGTAATATTTATTTTTACTTTCGATTTCAATTCCAAATATTTGTCGAAGTCAAGGTGAGGTATTTACTTCTGAAAATCCTACAGGATTTTCGTGAATGACTTCGTCATCCGTGACGAAGCTATCATTGCTTTCTAAATTCTCTGGATTTTCACCGTTGACTTCGTCCTTGACGCTGTCAAGGGACATACAATGCTTTAATTTTCTGACCCGATTGTTAATTATCTTCTTTGATTCATACTCGGCTGCCAGTGCCAGCCTGATCTTTTCGATTGCACGAGACAGTGGAACAAATTCATTTATTTGTGTCTCCGCTACGCTGGCCAGCGATTTATACAAATTATATTGAATCATCTTTATGAATCGATATTGAGCAGGAAGAATATAACGCCCTGCGCGCTTAGCTTCGTATAATGATTCAAAATCAGACAGAATAGTTTCAACATTTAGTAATATATTAAATCCTTGTTTTTCTAATTTTTTAATAGCATCAATCACATTATTGATATTTTCTTGATTCATATTTATATATATTTTTATATCTTTAAATATTTAAATATTTAAAATAAAAAAACATCACATCTCCTTTGAGTCTCTAGCTTATCATATGATAACCTACCAAACTCAGGAGGAGGGCGGAAACACTACCCCCGATTGAGCTCCTAAACTGCCAAATAACAGACTAGAAAGCCCAGAAGGTGTGTTTGCGAAACGACGAGACATTCCCCATTTGTGAACCTCCTAGCTTACCATTTGATATGCTAGCAAGGCTCATATGGGGACAACACATAACATATAACTTATCCTAGTACTTAATTCTAACTTATCCTAGGGACGGCACAAACATATAGTATTTACATCTGTAAAGCTTCTAAAATGCCACCGCCTTTTAGCAAGCTTACACAGTGGTATAACTTAATTCTAACTTATCTTAAGACGGCACAAACATATAACTTAATTCTAACTTATCCTAGGACGGTACAAACATATAGTATTTACAATATTTACAGTAGTGAAGTGGCAGTTTATAGTGATGCCTAGCACTGGGGCATCTCCAAGCGAAAGTGAAACTGCCTGTGTGCATACCCCCCCCCCAATCGAATCCCAGGGGTAAAACGTACCTCCACGATTCGACTTGGAGGAGGATATGCACACAAGGCCCCTGCTTGGAGCCCCCATCTATTATAAAAACCCTATAAATCGGGCCCGTCGAACAATATGTCCGTAACGAGGATTTGAACATGACATTTGATAGCGTCGGGACGAAAGTCAAACGCGTTACCATTGTGCCACTTTCCAATCTGATAATATAAGGTTAAAAATTACTGATCTACCTGTGAATACAGGTAGTTATTTACTTCCTTGTGCAGAAAATCGTCTGCTCGCTGTGATAAAATACCTGTAGCGGTAAGTTAACAAATTCTGAATTGAAACACTGAATTTAAGCTCTGATTTATGAAAATACTGACAAATGCGAGACTGTATACAGTTAAAAAAAATACCGCACTGGATAAATTTACCTGTAAAATGCGGAAGTGTTATAGCGCGCTGTCATCCTTGACGCTGTCAAGGTGACAACGGGGAAATAATTGTATCATTGACTTTCACACAGTCGCTGCAGAGTTATCTCCGTTGGAAAATTCTCTCGATTACAGTAAAGTACCTAACAATAAAGAAATATAATTTTCTGATTATTATATGTTTTTGACAACGCGGATTTGGTAATATTTTCTGCAACTTTCCCTACTGAAGCCACACAAATACCAAAATACTTGCCAGCTGAGGTCATTGAGCGAAATATTATTTCTTCATTTGTATTTAAGTTTATGGAAACAACCTTCTTGGCTCTTTTATTGTTACAGCCAGTATTACCAGCCCTACAATTTTCACTCTGCGTCACAGCTCTTAAATTAGATAAATTATTATTAAGTTTATCTCCATCAATGTGATCAATTACAAGACCGTCTTTGATTATCCCAAAGAAACACTCGAACACGAACTTGTGGTTATAATAGTGTTTCCCGCCAGCAACCTTAAAATGGAGGTAACCAGCATTATTAACAGCACCAACTGGTTTTTTCAATCTGTGATGTCTCACTGCTCACTCGCGAGATGCTTCGTAATTCTTGATTGTGGGATGTGAGACAAATTCTTGGCTCATTTATATAATAATATATTTGTCTAATTTATAATTTGTCTGAAAACCTAGTTATATAATCACTCTCGGATTTTAGCGCGTCTCCGTTATTTTTTTTTATTGTCATATCGCTTGAGTTCACGGTATCGTTTCCCCCCGCACCCCGCACATAACTGTGTTTTACCCCTGACACCAATGCCACATCGCAGGCAACGAATAGGTCCTGTGCTTCCTCGTTTGATGCTCTGTATGTGTTCACCGCAGAATTCTTTCCTGCAGGGCTTACCACAGACTGTTACGGATCCAACTTTTAACCATTTGCAGTTGTTCATTGTATATATAATATTTTCTTATTTAAATATTTGTCTTAAATATAATATGACAGTGTTTTCGAAATTATCCGCAGTTGGCGCCGGCAGATTCGATCTTGACAGGCTAAACCCGGATCCACGACGACGGCATCTAACTGATCTGTTTAATATTATCAACGAGGGTAAAAAAGAATTTCGCAACCGACGGCGCATGTCATGCATGGTCGTCATTTAAAATTATCCGCGACGTTGACGATGTCATCGATGAGGTCATCATCGATGCTACAATGACTGATCCCCGAGCAAAAACAATTATTGATTATATTGATTTTCATCAACGTGAAAAGAAATACTTTTTCAGAATAAAATTTATTGTCAACGTTGAAGACGATACGTGGATTATCCGTGACAAACTCGATCCTGTTCTTGCTAACGGAAAGACCGCTCTGTTAAGCAGCAATTGTAAACCAGGAATGCTGACCGGGATTGATATACCATATTACGCTCGAGCGTATCCTGTAACCGCAGTCATTTATGGAATATATCCTGTAAAAAAACCAAAAATTGATAAACTCGCTCCCATGCGATTTTCAATGCTGAATTGTGTAGCCGAGCGAGTAATGGAACATTTTAAAAACGCAAAACGAGGAAACGGTTTAACCGATCTGCGACGTGAAAAAATAACATCATGGGGTGAATCGGTTAAGAATACCGGGGCAACAATAAATGATGTTGCTGCGCTATCAAGTAAATTAAAATGCTCAATAACAGGAAAAACACTAACCGGAGAGATATTATATAATTCGAAGCATTATAAAAAGTCAGGATCACCGATTGAAATTATTGATCATAATTCGCACGCGTGGACTGATGCGGTTACAATATTTCCACGAGACCGTGTTGTCAAGTTTTATTCTGGAAACATATACGAGGTTATTTACGCGCTGAGTAAAACCGACCCTGTGTCGATGTGGTTATTTAGGAGCTCTGAAGATGGCGACTATGATCAATTTGTGAGACCCAACGGAGAATTATACAGAACAGAATCGTTGCAACAACAAATGAAAAAACTCGCAAAAAAGTATATAAGAAATGCTAGCGATGAGCAGTTACTGGTTAATTGTTTTACAGTTCCAAGTGTTGCCGCTCACGCCGCCAGAGAAAGAAATTCGTGGAGACCAACCCGAAGTCAGTTTCTCTCGGATATACAGTTACGTTGTGTCGAGTATGGTCATGGCGGGTTGTGGAATACCCGATATGACTATCGGGATATGATTTCCGTGGATATGATTGCCTGCTACCCAGGAAGCTTTCTCGGGAACGGCGAGTGCCGCGAATACTTTGCGCGGTTTGGACACCCCACGAACTCGATGACACGAGTCGCCGTAAACGGCAGTTTACTCGACGCCGACCTGACAGGATTTGCTCGTGTGACTTCGTTTGAATTTGCTGCGGGGCTTCATCCGATTTGTTATGTTTGGTTTGGCAGACACTTCGTTGAAAAGCGCTGGGTACCAATAGTGTTATTGCGATATATGCTTGACAGCGGCATACTGGTATCGTTGACTGTCAGTGAAGCAATCATATGTTATCGACCGCAGACCTCAGTTTGGTTACCAACACCGGAGCGTGTTACCCTCGAAGAAGTTATCGGCGAGTATGCACAAGAGTGTCTACATACCGCGATGGATGTCATTGTCAGTGAGGCTCCTAAAATTCTCAAGATCAAACTCAAAAACAGTGAAAGCACAGCGAAAGATCTTGGACGAAGAATAATCGGTAAATTTACTCAGGGTGCAGCATTTGATCAGAAAATGCATCACTCGCGGTTGATTATCGATGAAGCTGAATTGGATTTTATAATCGCCGACGCGGTTGCCAGAGACATATTTTGTAACAGGGAGGATGTGTTCTTGTCCGACGGGAAAAAGTTGGGCACAATTGTAAGTTATATCGACGGAGAATCGCCTCAATACACACATTTGAGATCTTCAATGCTGGCTTATGTTTCTATAAATTTGTTATCGATGGTAAATCGATTTCCTGACCCATACCATACTGGTATGGCAGTCAGAGTTGCCACGGATTCATTTTACATCGACAAGAAATATTCAGAATCACTGACCGATATAATGAAATTCTGCGGCGGAGATGAATGGGGTTCGTGGAGAATAAAAGCCGAGATGTTGCACGAGTATTGTGAATCCGCTGATGTTGCAATCGAGGATGATTATTATAAATCCGAGATGCCAGAAATATCTTCCGCACCGTCTCTGGATGATCCAATCACCAGACACAAAACTGTTTATTTGAACGGGCCGGGCGGGTCTGGTAAAACAACTCGAGCGATTGAATTATTTCGAAAATCAGATATGATTGTGCTAACACCCACACACAGGCTTGCCAGAGAGATGAAACAGCGAGGAGTCAATTCTTGTACTTATCACAGCTTTTTCAAATACAGCGGCGGTGTGTGGACGTCAGATCGAATGGGAACAAAATATATCAATGATATAATAATTTGGGATGAGATATGTACGGTATCGCTGGAAACGTTAAAAACATTTCTTGATTGGCTGTTAACGAAAAATACTGCAGTGATTATGTGCGGCGATCACGGTCAACCACCTCCGTTTGTCGGCGTATCTCTGCATGATTGGCTGAGGAATTTTGTTGATTATCACGAAGAAGTGTCTGATGATTACCGAGCACTTGATGCAACGCTGAAAGAATTTAAAACACTAATCAGGCTACAACCGAATAAAATTCAATGTGAAATCATGCGCGAGATGATTCCTGAAACTTCGATGAGTGACTTTTTACGAGTGTGGAAACCAGACGATTTGATATTGGCAAGTAGAAAGATAGTCAGAGACACACTTCAACAACAGCTATTTCAGTTACAAAAAAAAATGTTTCCAATGCTGCCAACGCCGTTATGTTATAGACCAACTGATACGCGGTTACAAAATATAGATGTTGATATTCCAGGAAAGACAGAGAAACAGAATTTAGTATTGAATGATATTGTGTTAGTTGACATCGATGCTGTCGAGGATGCACTAGCGATGAATAAATCCCCGTGGACGCTAGGATACGCAATGACCATTCATTGTTCTCAAGGACTGACTATTTCAGATACAACTGTCTGGATCATTGATGATCGAATCGAATGGTCAAACTTAGTTTACTTAGCGGTGTCCAGAGTCAGAAGAATATCTCAGCTGCGAAGAATTGTCTTGAAAAATCCCTCGGATTTTCATTCAAACGTTGATAGCGATGAAAACAACAGCAACATAATAAGAAAAAAACTCGCCGGTTACAAACAGAGTGACAAAAAAAATAATCGCGATTTTGATCTTGACGATGACTTCGTTGTTGCGCTGAAACAACAACAGAATAATCACTGTGCGAGCTGTAATTGTATAATGCTATGGCAGTATTCGAATAAAAATTCAAGACAATTTACCGTAGACAGAAAAGATAACAGTCGCGGTCATACACGTGATAATGTCATGTTGACCTGTCTTGAGTGTAATCGACGTCGGGGTGCCAGCGCTAGTTAAGTCACTTCAGTGATTTTGGCGGCAATTGTGTGTCCTCGGGAATTACCTGAAGTTGCTCACGGGTGAATCCGCGTTGAGGAGCAGTTGAATCTAATCTATAGATTGCTGGTCTGCCAGTGGATCTTGTCACGGTGGATATCTTATGTGTGGTAACACTCCAAATGGGATCAGTCGCTCTTCGTTTACCACCTTCAAGTTCACCTGGTTCATATAAATATCTAACTATGACATTACCCAGTATTTGCTGTTTTTCTTTCTTTCGTTGTAGTGGTATATTGTTTTGAAAAACAACTTGTGTTTTTGTGATCGCGATGGAAGGTTTCATGTTGGTGGTTCGGGTAATTTCATTATTTAGCGCAGTTATCACGCTTGGCAATCTTGCAACCCATTCGCGCGATCTCGTATCCTGAATGAATTCCCTCGCGTATTGATATCCAAATAACTGCTCAGCAAGTGTTCTATTGAATCGCTCAACAAATTACCTGATCACGGTGAATTTCAGTGTGTCCTCGTCGTATGGTGACGTTATGTTGTTTCATCAACGATGATACTGCACCTTGAAATTCTTTGCCAGGATCAACTTGTAATAAATTTGGCCATCGCAGAGGTCCTCGCCGATAAATTCTTTCAAATGCAGAAGCAACCTCAGATGCTGTTTTAGTTGTTAACGGTTCCGCATCTTTGTATCTACTGGCAACATCAACTATGGTTAACGCGTACTTGTATGTGCGTCTTCGGATAGTATCATGTGGCAGAAATAATATATCAGCTTGATGAACCTCATTTGGTACACTAACATCGAAATGCGCAAAGTGAATTTGTTTAGGGCGCGGTAGATAAATTTGCCATATTGCCTGTCGGGATAACCAATTTTTGGCAACCGCGCGTGTTACTGATGCCGCGCTGGCAAGTTTATCAATTGCTGCGTTACCTCTCCAGTATCCGCTTGGGGAATAATAAATCAACTCCATTATATACCAGCACCTAACGCTAATTTACCTTTCATTGCGGATTTTATCAACCAGGATGTTAACTTTTCTTTGAAAGATTTATCAGGGATGGCATTTAACGCGTGAATTAATTTCACGTCCGCGAGATGGCGCTGTTGCAAATCCTTGCTTCGGTAAGCTACATCATGAGCATGGCACGCGCTATCAATAGCGTTTATCGGATACTCACCGGGTTTTGGTTGATCCTGAGCATCAAGTCTGATATCAAGTCGGGTTCCTGGACCACAGTAATTATATCCTGGAAGATGTTTTTCTCCTGGGTATTTAGCCCACAGAGCTCCTGGCAGCGCTGTTAACTTGGCTGCGATATCACCTCCGCTTTTTTTAAATAAATCTAAATTTTTTTGTGCCACATCGTTCACACTTGCCTGTAAGCGCTTGTCGATTATTTTTTGTTGTAATTGTTGTCGTATCCGTAGTTGGGGTACGTGCTCGGCATTTCACACAATATAAATCCATATTTATTTTATGATATATTAAATGGAAATCACTGACTTTTCCGCGACAAAGCGACGACAGCCAATCAAACATAACTCAGTGCTACCAAATTCTATCCGAATAATTATCATAGGCCCGTCTGGGTCGGGTAAGACACAGTTGTTACTTAATTTGATAATGAAGTGGATGAAGTGGGATAAATTATATTTGATAGCCCCGTCTGTGGACGATCAGCGGTGTTATCAAGTGCTAAAAGATTTTAACGAAAGTGCAAAATCGATAAACGACGAAGATGTTATTGATTTTATAACTGACATCGAAGAAGCTCCATCCGTCGACGACCTTGATGGATCAATTAACAACTTAGTTGTGTACGATGATGTAATGTTGGATAAACAAAAAAATCCAGCCAGAATATTCTCCCGTGGTCGACACAAAAACACTGATGTCATTTATGTGACTCAACGGTATACACAAATTCCAAAAGTGATCAGAGATAATTGTAACGTTCTTGCAGTGTTTAACGGAGTTGACGCACACACGCTGAGAAATATTCATCAGACTTGGTGCAGTGGTGACATGGACCTCAATAGATTCAGAAATTTCTTTAGTCATGCACAGCGAAAACCACACGGGTTTGTAACAATAAATTTACATGATCCTAGGACACGATACCGAGTTGGGTTAGATACATTTTTTAACTAAAAATCCTAAAATATTTTACATGACAGCAGCAGAGAGACTGGACCAAAAAGTGTTTCGTCGACGTCACCCCCGAAGAAACTTTTTTTATAGTGAGTTATCGCTGTCGAAATAACCATTCTATCCAGAAAAGAGGATTTAGTCATCATAGTTTCTGGCTAGAAGGGTTATTTTTGTGAAATAAGAACTTCTATCAGAAAAGTTTTCGATAGATGGTCCTGTTGGACGAAATAGTTGGTGGGCCCAGTCTCTCTGCTGCTCATCATAACGAAATAAAAATGAACGTTTTTTTCCTCAATTAATCTTAAGATGATTCACAAACAAAATGAGATAACATTTTTTACATTATATATATTTTACATGTTCCAATGTCCTTTGTGAATGTACTGATAGCTTCATCAAAAAAAAAATCATTTTTCTATATGAGATATCCCCTTTTATAATGTTTATTCGTACCTGTTGTATCACTTTTTCAAACAGTCTCAATGCTATTAGCATTATTTTTCAAATCCGGGGTTTCCGTCGCTTCAGAATTATTACTTTTCGCATATGAAAATAATAGCAGAAGCTCAGCAATGACCGGTTCAAGGCCGCACGAGTTATTACCCCAAGAATACTGCCCTTGCCCCGTTGTCATATCTTCTATCATCGGATGGTTTACACATCACGAAAATAAATCCATAGTACCAGCCTTTATAGACCCAATCTGTAGCCGTGTATTAATAATATACATGAGAACTTCAGCTGTGATAATCGACAACGAATGTTCACAAAACAAAACATTAAAAATACTCACCAATATTAAAAATATATTCAAATAATTATAGAGTCGGTGAGAAACTTTGAAGTTATAACTATTTCTATATATCTGTATGTGTTAAAATGTGATAGCCGTCAGGATGTGGGCGCATTGCACTTGAATATTCCTGTAACTCAGGCTCAGAGATAACATATATGCAAGTTTAGAGTATAGATTGCGTTAGGCAGTAATATTGCTGACTAGTAATCTTTTGAAGTATGCATTTATGTAATATAATATTGAGTGTAATGTTGGCGAAGCCATCATATTTCCAATGTATAGCCGACACTCTAAAGCGGATATAACAAATTTGTAATTTAATAGTATTTGCTTTCTCCACACATCCCAATAACTTGTTAAACACTCATGTATTGACTCTTCACTTGATTGCTGATATATTTGTTTTACTGTTTCTATAGGAATATATATCCCTGAGGACTTAGGTAAAATAATTTTCTTTGCTGCAGATACCATAGCAAAATTGTTCATATTTGTATAAAATACAGTTGTAAATGTTATTATTGTAATAATAACTGGACACATGACTATTTGTTTTTATCACATGTTGAAAAGGACACAAATTGACTGTAATCATTGTGCTCTTAAATGACGATTCATGAAACAGTCTGAAATATCCAATAACTCAACATTTTATTAGACCACATATCATGTGATTGCATGGGAATTTTTCCTCTAAATCATATCGACGAAAAATATATATATGATGGTGGTCAGTTCGTATTTTTTATACACATAAACCACCAATATTTAATGAAATCGTGTTACATTATTTAAACCAATTACCAATTGTCTAAAATTGCATCAAAAACGTGAAGTAATTTTGAAGTAAAACTTCTTACGAACAAGTGTCTAAAAATTATGCAGAAAATTGTTAACACTTTCGCCACCTTTCAACATAGGCAAAACAGTTATTCGAAAGACCCACTAAAAATATACCGCTTATTAAGATTAACACAAATTTAGTTTCATCTATGGATTTGATTTACAAATCTTTAATATAAGTAAAGACGTATGAATCTTAATGACGCAAATGTATGTCTAGGTAAGGTCAATTTACAAATATAACATCTATGTTTAAAACATTAATCGCAAATTAAAAGAACTATTATAAATTGTAAAATCATCTATTTTTACAATTGATGTGAGCGCAAGAACAGATTTGCACTTTGTAACAGGCGTAATATTGACTGTAATTGCTGCAAAGCAATATGAACGGAACCAATACGTTTTGTTTAAGAATTGACACAGGATTTTCTCACTAAGGCCGCTTCATGGGGGAGGGACGCTTCTTCTGTCCTTACCATCTGATAGGAACCACATTGCTATCGGGAAAGAAATTATAGATCATGTCACCTTTAAAATAAAGACCGTTTAAAAATTAATTTACTTTGGTGCACACTACTGACATAGACGAAAGCAAACGGCACTCCTCGGTTAAGGGAAAGAATACCAATCGTGACCTTTATTTTCCTAAGAGTATAATTCTTTTTTTTTCTATTCAACGGGTTTTGTTTGAGAAAATGTGTTTCTTCCTGAGTAGAACCCATATCATGGGATCGTCTTCACAAATTTTGTCCTAAACGTTTTGCATCAAACTTTGTTTAATCAAATTGAGCGAAAAATAAAAGGATGAGAAGGAGAGAGAATGTTTTCATTTTATATTACTGTTCCTACGAGTTCTATCCCTAGCTTGATAATATAGTAACAGTTTATATATGATGAATACTCCTAAGACATTCTCTATCGAGAATTAATACAGTATGCAGGTGCTAATAATGTTAACCGCTAATGTGATTTGTTTCCCTTAAAGTATAGTTTACTTACAATCTTCTTCATTGGATGATTTATTAATTAACTGATTGATTATGTCTAATTTCTGTCTTGGCTCGGTATGGCTTTACTTGCATGTGTTTAAAGGTAGATAAAATGTATGCTCAGCATCGCACTATCTGTGGGTTTTCTTGATGCACATTTTATAAACTTTAACTCCACTTGCGCCAAAAAGTCAATGTTATTTTTGGTAATTATCAAAACTATTATGCTATTTAATGTCGGAAAGGCCTTTAGAATTGTGGGCATGACTAATATTGCCACGGTAATAAATACGATATTGTTTTGTTATTATAGATGGCTCTCTTAATGTTCCTTTTTACTTTATGCAGGATTTGAAATGTATTTGTTCCACTTTAATAATTATCTGATGGAACATTCGGCATAAGATTTTGGAAATCTTATCTATTACGGTATTTACAGTGGCATACATTGCACACTAGTATAATTCTTGAGGTTCTTTTTTGAAGCATGATATTCGAGTTGTTTATTTGTAATAATAATAATAATAATAATAATAATAAAGCGGAAGCAGTATTGAAGTAACGATGAAGATTTTTGAAATTTGTACACAACAAATATTCGTAGTAATGGCAATAATTTAAAACTTTTTGAAGTATTACACAATGGATATAATTAAGGTATATACCGGCACACTTTATATGCCAATAATTATGCTTGATAACGTACCGTATATTGTTCAGATATATTGTTGTGTGCATTCCAGCTCATTGAATCGTCTGCCATACGATAGAAAATATCATGAAAGATCAAATTGTCTATATAATTTAATGTGTCACGGTGATTTAAATCGTGTATTAAAAGTCGGACACTACAAAGCGAACCATACATCACCCCAATCATTTCCATTATCAAAGCTGTTTGATTGAATCATATTTTCGGAAGATGGGTGAACTCTTTCCAAAGCCTCTTGGTTTTCAGGGTGATAGGTGGAATATTTAAATTGTTGGATGCCTAATTCATGCAAATTTATGGAAAATTCCAGGTGTAACAGTTTGACCCCTGTTCAGATTGGATATATTTGGGAAGTTCATATTGTGAAGAAAAAAATGCATTGGTTTTAATTTGATATTCCGCAAATTAAATGCCTCTGTGAATCTTTCAGACACACATTATGACCAACACGTTTTGGTTTTCTAACTTCGTCTTATGTAAGAAACTATCATTTTTTTTGCTAAATTGTTCGTGGAATGCAGGAATCGGTTGCAGAGGAGCTTTAGGTATTTTCTGATTGGGTTTACCTGCCATTCGACATGTGTGACAAGATCTAAAGTATTTAGAACCATTTCTTTTACTTTTCAGTAAATAACAATGATTCAAGATCTTGTGATAAGTCGTATCTTACTGACCCCTAAATGGCCAGTCGAGGGAGTTTCATGAGATAGACTAAGATTTCCCAGTCTATACGACTTAGGAACAACCAGTTGACAGCTGGCTGCATTTTCGTCACCAGCGTCACCACAGGGGGTCTCCATTTTCTCACACGTATCCCATATTTAATAAATACGAAATATGTGCTTATGTGGCTTGAGTTTCACTAATAGCCAGGTGCAATAAACAAATCTCAGGATCTTGGTCATGTTCAACAATGAACGATTGCCATTTTTCACCCTGACTAGAATAGAGAGAATTAGCAGTAAAAATGGATTCATTATGATCAATATCTTCATAAATCCATATATTGGGCAAATGTGATATTATTAAAAGCTTAGTCGATACATGTGCCAGCTAAAGAAAGAACTTCCTGATCAACATATATTGCTATAGTACCTGCATAAGATGGGTATAAAACAGGGATTTCATTTTCAACAAAATCGAATTTTTAATCCTAGCAAGGCTTGTCATTAACATGTGGATCAAACACAACCTTATCTCCAGCTATGTCATTGTCTAATAATAAATGAATACCTCGCTGAGACTTGATCCGACTGTGTTTGTTCATGAGACTAAATCTGAAGACAAAATTACAGAAAGGAGAGAAACATTAGCAAAGTCGCACTCAAGTCCCTGTAAAAGAACACTTTCATTAGAAAAAGACTTCTCAGAAAAAGGGAAAAGTACCCGATACTAAAAGACTCTGAGCTCTTGTGACCCTTAAAAATTTAATATGAATATCATTGGAAAACTCATTAATAAGTGACATAAACACTTTCAACATGAATGTTTCATAATTCTCCATGATAAAATAAGAACGGGGCTTGCTCGACCCAACAAATGTATTGCTGTCAATAATGACCATGGCGTTGACCTCTTGGAAATAAGAGCAATTGCAAAAGCTCTATGATACCTATGTTGCTTATATTTTAGTCTATACAATCAGATACAAGGTGGCATTTCTTCTTGCAATATGTGCTGGTTATGACAAGATAAGGATTTCTGAACAGTCTTAACAGAAACTTGATTCCTAAATTTTGTGCCAGTTTAAGATTTGGACATACATGTATGAGACTAAATTGGGTTTTTACTATTAAACTGCTGATTTGAAGACTGATTGAGTGAGTCAGGGAATAATCGTCAGCTGTACGAGTAGTGTTTTCGAACGTTTCAACCTTATGCGCATCAATATGGGCTTTAACGGCAATTTCAACACACTTCCTTAATTGTTTCTCTTCGCCCATACAGCAGGTCGTCTACTGCCGCAAGCAGAAGCTTTCTCGCCTCAAGGTTAACCACACAATATGTTCCGAAACCTAGTTCCGAAGGCAATAATACCAAGTAAGCTACTTCTATTAAAGCCCCCGCTTTACAAAGATCAAATTGTCTTGTATAACTCAAGCAATTCATTTTTCAAGGACATTATACATTCTTGTGTTTGATCTAAATTAAAGTATTCCACATTAGATGACATTGTGAAAACTTGCTGGTTTCATTATTGATTTCTCCAATATTTAAAATTAGAATATCAGGGACTTTTATAATTCCGAAACAAGGCAAAGTTAAACTTCTAAATTAGTTTCCTGACATATTTTAGAGAAATGCATATCCTTGGACGTGCAACCATTTTTCTAGTTCGACCCTGTGGTCTAACTAATTAAAGGAAAGACTTAAACCCAGCAAGTTTTGTACAATTTCAACAAATAATTTATTTCCTAAATTACAAAGTGACTATTAAAAAAAATGTAAAGTATACTTACATAAACTCAATATAGTCCAATTATTTTATATCAGCAGTCCAAATGAATAAAGGTCTAATAAAATTCCAGTGGTGATGGAGCTATGAATGTGTTGGTTTCTCTGAAATCACTATAATTCAAAGTTAATATTCCTGTTTAAGAATAGTATAGATGAGCGCTTTGTATTTCCAGTGACTAGAAAATTCCTACCAAATGAAATGCTGAAGACAACAACAAGACTCCTTTACCTCTGATGCAAGAATGAGTATTTTCACATGTAAACAAGGTTATATAAAAGGCTAAGACACACAAGTAAAACCAGGATGAGGGTCAAAAGTTTACTTTTAGACAACTCTAAATTACAACCTAGTAAAGAATGTGGTAATCATCAGGTAGTTCAGAATATTATGTTAGAATTCCAGTGTCTTAGAGCCAGACACAAATAAGCATGTTTACTTTTATTGATAAGGATTTTGATATTTAAACCACACTCACAGAGAAATACTGCCTATAAATTATTTATTTACAAAATGAAACTTACTGATCAGGTACGCAATGAACATGATTTTTAATAAGGTCAAGTCCAACTTGCAGTTATACGTTTCATATAATCATGGAGTAAAAACGCTAGCAAACAATACAAATTAAACATACATAATACTATTAGTTATATTATATGTTGATATCCATATTAAGTTGGCCTAATATTTAATATTCAATAAACAAAGCGAAATAAAAACTGACTATGCCAATGATAGAGTCCAGAAAAGGATAACATTCTTGGCTTGATTTGATTACAAATTAAACTCTCATTTTCAAAGTGATTTTGGAAGCTGAATTGTGTGTACGTAATGTTGTGTATATATATATATATATATATATATATATATATATATATATATATATATATATATATATATATACACACACATATATATATATATATATATATATATATATATATATATATATATATATATATATATATATATATATATATATATATATATATATATACATATATTAATAATAATAATAATGAGGACTTTGCATAGCGCCTAACCTCTAGAAGGTCAAAGCGCTTTACAACATCAGACAACACCTATAAGATAAAGCACATATATAATTATACGATTACAGAAACAATCACCATGAAATAAGAATACATACAAAATGCTGAGAATATTTAAGGTAGGAAACGGGGTTTAAGTTTGTTCTTGCAGTCGAAAAGGTGAGTTTTGAGAGCACTCTTGAATGGGATCACTGTGTCTTTGTGTCTAAGTTCAATGGGCAATTCATTCCACGTTGATGGGCCCTGGTATGCAAAAGAACGCTGTCCATATAACTTGGTTTTCATAGTGGGACTACTGAGTATGCGATTGTCAGAATAGGATCATAAGTATCTTGCTGGTGTGTACACATGGGTGAGGTCGGATAGGTATGTTGGACTAGAGTCCGACAGTGAAACGTAGCACAGATAACAAACTTTGTGTTTGATTCTGGATCGAATGGATAGCCAGTGTAGGGTACATAGCAGCGGGGAGGTGTGCTCTGATTGTGGTACTCTAAGTATGATCCGAGCAGCTGTGTTTTTGAACTTTTTGAAGTTTCTGGAGCAGAAACTGAGACGAACCAGAAAGGAACTAAAAATGGTACAGCCTGCTCGTGACTAATACAAATGTTACATCCGATGCCGACACCTTCAAACATTTAGAAAAGGAATTTATGGACTTTGGGAAAGCAATAGAATCTAAAATTAATCATGCACAAAACTGAAATTCGGTTAATAAGTAACTGGCGGGGGAACAACCCTCGACTCGAACCAGAACTTGTAACGACACGTGTAAAAGTTTAGGAGTGACTTGTTTGTGTGTGCGGTGTGGGGGGGTATCTAAGAGTATAAAATTCAACACTATTGAGAAAAACTACGAACTAACTTACAAATGTAGGCACATGCACATTTGAATATATTGGATTGAACGTAGTTCGCTCAGACATATGTATATTAAAATATGGCATATGTTTAACTAGGTAGATTTAAAGGACAGTATGATAGATAACTTTGACAAAGAAAGAATCCTGTTCATATAGGGAGGGAAGTTATATTACCTCCACAGCGAAACTCATAAAGTAGGGATGACTAAATAATCCAACATCTTAGACATTATAAATTAGAAACTATTTGAAAAAGCATTAAAAAACAAACTAGATAAAAAGGGAGTCTGTGTGAAAACTATATATTTATTTGTGTATACGTTGAAATAAATGCATGGGATATACAGAAACAATAATATAACCAAATTAATAGAATCATCAACAAAAATGAGATATATCAAAAATATAGTTCTTAAATATATAATCAGATCAAGAAAATATGGATTGAGGAAAAAACATTTGTTTGGCTAACTGGAGATGTATCATTTAGAAGATATTTTAAAAAGTTACCAGTATATCACTGTATGTAAAACAAAGTTTATACGCCAAAAACATCTTTCGATATTGAACTGAAAAACAAATAAATAGAAAAAGAAATTAAAACTGCAAAAATAAAAACTCAGCATCGTACTTTTCAGATAGAAAGCGTACTATACACAAAGGATAAAAATAGCAAAGAGCTATACAAAGAAATAATAAATTGCATTACAAATGTCATGATCAGATGTGGTAGAACATCTTTTCCGATTTGAAATAAAAAACCAACACCACGGCATTGTAGAAACCCTGGTTTATCCTATACATAAACAACCATATTTGTCTTTGTATATGTTCCGGCTGCCAAACAAGAGATCACGAGTTTGAAACTCGTAACGGCATTCGCAATAAATTGTTTTAATTACGTTTTTATATTTATCTTCAAACTTCTTTTAAACTCTCTCCCCCAGTTATTTATTTTTTTCAAATATTTTTTAAATTCCCGTCTTAGGACCGGCAATCAAGCTAGTCATATATAAACACCCACATTTGTCTTTCTGTGAAATCCAGGCTGCAAGAGGTCGCGAGTTCGAAACGAGCGGCGGCATCACAATTCTTCTAAAACTTTATTTGTATTTGTATGTTCAACTTTTCTTTTAAAGTCGCTGATCCCAAAATATTTTAATTCTTTTTACCCCGTCCAAGGACGGGCAACTGACTAGTAAATTAAAACCGAGTGGTCCTGTTCGCCGAAACACAGAAGGGGGGTGGGTGGGGGAATGATGGTCGAGTTTGGTGCATTTCCAGAAAGGGCAGTCAGACATACCTCTTCCAGTAGAGACAGGGGCCCTAAGATAGGAACTGCACTGCTTCCCCGCCAGGAATGGGAGGAAAGAAACATTCTGAATAACAATACAACAAATAGAAAAGGAAAATCAATGGCTCAAGTACCCGAGTGGTCTAAGATGCTCGCCTTTAAAATCACAAAATATTCTCATCTCGCTCGCTTCCGGTGACTCGAATTTCGGGATCGACGAAAGTGTGTATTTGAGAAAGGTTGCCAGCAATTTCCAGTTGTTCAGTGGACATTCCCATGGGTTTACCGGATTCTTCCATCACCCATGTCTAGCCTATCATGTGCTTAAAATGGCGTTAAGCCGACAACACCAACACCACCAACAACGACAAGAATAGGAAAATTGCAGATCCTAGCATTAATTAATACGAACGCTATATCCAAAACACTAAGTAACAACAGAAGTGCCCCTTTCAGTAAGAAATGATGGTGTTAATGTCAATGCTACTGGCTAACGCGCGGTAGTACGGGTCAAACTACAATGACTCGTATCGTTTCTTACAATTTACCTGTCATACATGTACTATATAATAACTACAAGGGAAGAGTGGACACTTCTTTCCTTTCTCGCGCGACTTATTTAAAAATAAACGCTAATATTTCAAGCTATATTTCGCGTAGCGTAATACATTTGATACCGATGTTTAGCACAGGCATTCGACTTTGTGTGCGTATCCACTGTTGGGCTTGCTATTATACATTTAAGGAGTGCCAGACCATTTTCACACGCTACTGCTTGATATGGCCATGATCGCGCCCGCTTAATATGCAAGAACAGCACGCTGAATGGAATTCTCTCTTCTCATTGGCCAAATGAAAATAAGTTATAAATAAACACAGGAAGTTATTTTATTTTAACCACTGCGAAGACAATAGTCCTTTCAGGGGATTTCACGTAGTGATATATTGCAATAAAGAGTCGTAATAGAATCGTGGATATGTATATGAAGAAAGATGTGAACAATTATTTATATTCCTATTATTGTTAACATTTTAATATCAATATGCAGATGTATTTAATGTTGTGTTTAGATTTATTTGAGAGTAATCATTTATTTGAATTAATCATTGTCAAATTAATGTATGGACTAAAGAAACAGGTTGGGATTATTTTGAACTCATTCAAACCGCTACGGTGGCACAGTGCTAGAGCGTCCGCCTAGGATGCGGAGGTTGCAGGTTGAGTGGTGATTACGAGTCCAACTTTCTACCAACTGAGCTACCACGGTTCCCTTTGTATTTCTCGAAAAGTTTGCAAATTGTCCTTTGCCTGGTTTAAACAAAAGGCCTGGGATATAATCACTGTCGACCTGTATATAGGTTAAGCATATTTGATCATCCCTCCACTATCCTCTCAGTCCCTTCCAACTTTCATACATCCAGTCCTGCGTTGTCCTCCCACACATTAACATTGAACTATGTACCATGCACAGCACATTTTGAAAAGAAAATAAGGGCTGAAACATGTTAAGTATAGTTTGTATCTAGACTGTTTTAGATAGATAGATAGATAGATAGATAGATAGATAGATAGATAGATAGATAGATAGATAAATAGATAGATAGATAGATAGATGGATGGATGGATGGATGGATAGATAGATAGATAGATAGATAGATAGATAGATAGATAGATAGATCATTATGAAAATGTTTCCATAATTTCATATTGGACTTTTGTGATTTTGTAATAAGAGTGAGCAAACGGAGTCAAAAATGTATATTTTGATTTCATCGAGAGTGAGCAAATGTATGACTGATAGTTTCATAATTGATTCGACTCTGTGGAGTTTTTTTTATATAATTATGTTGGAGAAAACAGAAGAAGAATAAATCGCACAAAAACCAACAAAAAAAAAGCGATTGCTGCAGAACGGAAATAGGGTTCTAAATTTGCTGCACACGAATCAAACCCGAAATACAACACAATGTGTGAGGTCTGGTTTAATGTTTTAAAGCTGCAGTATAGTTGACAAACTAATGTTAAATTAGTTGAAATTGAATTTACAGATTGTTTTATTTTCTTCTGCAATCTTAGCAAAGGCCTGAACTTGATCTTTTGGATACACACCATCTGCTGGTATAAAAACGAATTAGACCAAATACTGAGTATACATTCCTTAATTTCTCTTAGACACGCATTGCATGAATTCGTTTTCCATTTGAGATGGAGAGTGGAATATAAGGAAATGATCGGAAATGCGACATACCTATCAATTTTGGTGGTGCCATCTGCACTTATATCGGATTGATTTTGAGGGAACATAAAACTCATTTATTTTCTTGGGGTCATGAACACTGATTCTTCGAAGAAATAAATCGAATTTCACGTTGGATCAACATGCCATTTCCTATCATATATATATATATATATATATATATATATATATATATATATATATATATATATAATGTCCTTTGCAAGTGTACTGTGCGAGTAAAGCTTTCATACTGTTCTATATGTTGTCCTCATATAATCTCAGATTTGACTAAAAGATCATCTAAAACTTAAAATGGCCTTCACCATAACCACACAATATTGTAAATCGATTTCTTTACGTAAGAGACCATCACGAACTTAAGAAAACATACCCATCGTTAAGTCCACCAACGCGTAGAATCAGATAAACAATAATAACAACAATAACAATACAAACAAAGAAACAAAGTGCTTTAACATGCGTTAATGCTCGGGGTTCCTTTCCTAATTGACTCTTGCATTATGTATGAGAGAAACTTTTGTTACGTCAAAATACCATACCACTGAGACGTGATCTCCGATTTGTAACTTTGAGAAATATAGAAATTGTATGAAAGGTTATCAGCAGAGTTTAGACATCAGTAGAGGTAACCTCATTTTGTGTAAATTTCTAATAATCAACCATTCTCAAGTTACGAATGTTGTTGATTTACACACTTGGCCAACGTGTTTCTCATGTTATACACTACACCACCGTTACATCTATGACCAAAATATAATGAGGAGGTCGGGATGGAGGGGGGATTACATGTTCTGTGTAAACTTTACTATAAAACAATCCAGTGGGTAAACTGGAAGGACTTCCGTCAAAAGAGATTCAACTCAAACTCGGATAGAAGGTGATGGGGTTGGAAGGTTTTGTGTTGGGGGGGGACGTGATTATAAAAATCGATTATACCAAAACTCAATCCCTACTCGTATATTATATGCAATGTTTGTCTTGATGTCTAGGTACTTCCATACAGAAATAATATCCATTGGATATGGTCACTAGGGAAGGTATTTTGGAAATTATATTGTATCTACCATCCGAAGATAATAGTCGTATCGACATGTTTCTTTCTAACACGGCTGACATTAACAATATTTATGTATAGACTATTTCCTCGCTCATTGATCTTTATTTCCTCCATTAAGAGATTTTGCATAAGGCATCGAGTTAGGTACATGACAAAAACGTTTCATAGTTACATAAAAAAATAGTTTCATGTATACAAAATATACACAGCACCTCCACGCACAAAGAAAAAAAAAACAAACAACAGACACAAGGCGTTTCCCTTGAAACATGTAGTCATGGGAGTGTACTTTTCAAACATACTTAGGGGCCCCGAGTCGTCTAAAGCGCTAACCATTATGGATCACTACAATACCACCTCTGTCTGCGTGGGTTCGAGTCTCGGGTTCGGCCAATGTGGGTATGTGAGAAAGCTTGCCAGTAGCATCTCGTGGGTCGGTGGATCTTTCCAGGGTTTCCCCGGGTTCTTACTCCACCATTAATACAACAACAACAACAACAACAACAAAGATACCCCGATGGTTTCCTTCATTTCGGCAATCGCTATGATGCAGTACGACTATCTGCGAGTGACCCAGGATGCATTTCCCCAAGGATCCGAAAACTGAATCAGTTCACTTCTTATAAATGAACATTAAACTGAAATTATTAGTATCATTTAAGATTGAATATATTATATATGTATAACAATAACATACTGTTGTTCTTGTTATAGCTACTCAAGTCAAAATTAAGAGTCATATTTTCAAAGTTATCTGGCTTATTAGGACTCATTGGTCTTAAAATAAGTAACAACAAGAAGCACAAAATACCCCACAAGAACAACGCGCTGAATGGAATACTACCTTCTCATTGACCAACTGAAAATCAGTTATAAATAAATACAGGACATCATTTTATTTTAACCAATGAGAGGACTGTATTCCATTCAGCGGGATCTCACATTAATATGCGGGCGCGATCACGGCCATGTTGAGCAGTAGCGTCGGAAAATGATTTGACATTCCTTAATGGTATGATATTAAGTCAAACGTTTGCCTGAGCTAAATATCAGTGCCAAATTTATTAAGCTACGCAAAGCGTAACTTGAGATATCAGCGTTTATTATTAAATAGGTCGCGCGAGCAAGGAGACAAGTGTCCTGCCTTGTCGTTTTTATATAGTACATGTATGATAGGTCAATTGTAAGCAACGATACCAGCCCCCTGTGGTGAAAACTAAATGTCTGGCTGCAACGGTATTTTTGTCATATTCATGCGCATGAAATGCTTTATATATACCGTGCCCAAAAATCAGGTGCTAGTCCCTAAGTCAAGTCTATACAAATACTAAATTTACATCAAAAGTATATTGTCACTTTCTTTCGCAAAAACTGTAAATTTCAGTATTAATTATAGGCCATTAAAACTAAGATACTCTATGTTATGGTCACCCATTTCTAAATTGGTCCACAGTTGTGCATATAATTAGTACCGCGAATCCAATATACATCTATACCGGCTAATCGACATAATGTCAATTGATAGAAATTGAATTTAAGTTTTGATAGTGACTGTAAAGTATAGATTCAGTTTGGATCTAATTAGGTTTTACATGAACAAGAAAACGTCTTAGAAGTATCTAAAAGCAGCTTTATGACTTTACTTTTAATTTTATGTAAACAATCATTTCATGTCTCTTGTAGTGAAAAGTGATATGTTCGCAGATTAGGATGTATGTGTGTTTGTGTGTTCGTGTGTGATTTGGATGTTTAACGTAGCTTTAACAATTATTCAGTCATATCGCTACGATGTGTGGTGGTTTACAGTGATGTCTAGCACTGAGGAATCATAATGCAGACATGTAGCATGATGTTCCACCCACCCTGACACCAGGCCGACCAGTCCTAACACCAACTTCGTAATGCTGAGCGTATAGCGAGGCAGCCGTTTGTACCATTTTTATGTCTTTGATATGACTCGGCCGAAGTTCAAACCCGCAACCTCCCGCATCCGAGGCGGACGCTCTACTCTAAACACTAGGCCACCGGAGCGGTCGCAGAGTAGGATGTACAAAATAGAGTCTTATAAGCTCGTTTTTTGTGTATCATGATACGTTCGGTGCTACATCATAATGTATGGTTTGCTTCATTACAAAATTAACTGGGGGCCTTGAGTGGCCGAGTGGTCTAAAGCGCTCTCCGTTACGGATCACTGCCATCTCAATTCTTCCTCCACCATTAATACTGGCCGCCATGTATCGTGTGCTGAAAAATGGCGTTAAACCCTACAACAACAACAACAAAACTTACTTTAAAAAAAAAAAACGTGTCCCCACTAACTTTCTTAATTCAGTTTTCTGAGGATTCGGCAGTTGTAGTTAATATTGGGGGGGTGGGGGTGGGTGGTAAGAGGAGAGAGTTGAATTTGTAACTATCAGTTCGTGCGCATGATATCATATATATATAGTGTCTTGATTTATTCTCTGGTTCTTTTAGGTTTCCTTAAATTATGGAAGGGTATATTTGCTTTGTTTTTAGACCTTTGTAGAAAAATACTAATCTATTTTTCAATCTACGTATTTATAATGGTTTCCAAGACAATTTATCCAATATCGAGGTCATACTTCCTGGTACAGATATTTGAATGGGGCCTTGGTTAGGGTTGTCCCCCTTTAAGGTCGACGATACATTTTGCTCCGTCGCCCCATTCATGGATAGTAATAGGCTTACATACAAGGCTCAGATAGGGATTCGGATAATTACCTAGTTAACATTGCTTGGCTAAGAAAGCATTTTCTCAGTCCCAATTTCGCAAAATGGTGCATTGATAGAGATCATTCCCCTTCAAAAGTCAACGCCACATTTTTTTTTGCCTCTCGCCTGCTTCCTGCTGCTCTCGGAACTCAGAGCTTTGCATTAGCACGTTTTGTCACATGAATCTTTCAAATACTAATAAAAATAATTACTTTATCATAATTTATGTGAAAATTATCAAGCAGTTTTATTTTAAAAAAAACCTATCCTTATGATATAATAGGAACTGAACACTAGAAAGATGTGTTGATTCGTTTACTCCCCTTTCGTGAGTTATAATGGCTTAGAAGAGTTATACAAAAAGATACATTCTTTAATAATTTGGATGTTCATCATCAATTGTCTCGTACAAAGCACATCATTTAAAAAAAAATATATTGCCTTTTCTAAATTTCGTCATAATCAGACTTGTGTCCAGTAATTATTCACATGTTTTATATTGTGTACATCCACTGTCAAATATGTCCGAATTATTGCCAACAGGAAATATTCAATCCAGTAATTCATATTACATTTCTCTGTTGTAGGCATCGTTGGATAAAAACTACAGCAGAGTTGACTTTTTCGTGTCTTATGATGATCTTCGAAATAAATTCAGATTTGTAATATTATAAAGGGCAATAATTATTTTTTTTATCCCAAAGCTGGATTTCTTATGTATAACAATATATTTCTTTGGTTTTGACTTGGTCAAATTTAGCGATACTTTTGTTTTACTTTTGCAATAACATAGGTCAAGATAAAGGTTTACTGGTATCAACAGTCCCAATCTTGCGTACGTTCATGCATCATAAGTCAGTTCTTTTGAGTTAAATATTCATTATCATGATATTTATAGTTTCTGGCAAAAGATAAATAACTAGCTTTAACTCGTCAAAATTATTATACCAGTCACAAACCAAACACATTAAATGTTTGAAACTGAGTGTTATTTGGTATTTTAAGGTGCGCAGTCTACGTTAGTCAAGGACAATAACTCGGGATGTCTTGAAACAACATTCATAATCTTGCGTTACTCTTTTTGGATATATTTTAAGTATGAGATTAGTTTTAGAAAAACACAGACAAATTATTGCGAATACAAACACATTATTAAATTTAATGCTGTTTTTTTTTGTGGAAGGACATATATAGAATTAGAGGGTCATGAATATTGTTCCCAACTTTGTTAACTAATTGTGATAAAGACTAACAACTATTTCAGAACTCTACTGCTGAAATGTGTCTACACTTTTAAAAATTATCTTGACGATTACTCTAGAAACATTATTCAAATGTTAAAACAAGTTTAAATACGCACGCAAACATCTGATACAACAATAATGATAATAATGCTCTTTCACACAATTGCTCCCGAATGTAGCAAGTTCATATTGACTACGTGCTTGAGCTGTTTGTCGCTCAAAACACACGTTTATATTTTCACATGAACACGATCAAACTGTCACAGAAGGCTGGCTTAATGGACGACATGGGGCATTTAAGTGAGATAAATGCAAACAAAAGTGAAAAAATGACGGAAAAGTGGCAAGCTGAACTGGCGCAGGCTTATGCTGTTATTGAAGCTTATGTTCGGCTATTTTAAGGCTGTCCATTGTCGAATTTAGGTCCTACTGCGCACATCTTTTGAATGATGTCTTCCTAAAGGCACAAATAACACATGCCTTGTTATAGTGTACTGGTGCAGTTAGAATCCATTATCCACATACGCACCACGTAGTACCAATCGGCCACTGTGTCACCGTAGCTTCTTGGAAGATTGGACTTGATCTTCTTTAGCTAAGATTCTATGCAATGTGGATGGTTATAATTATCGAACATGTTTATTAGAATGTTTACTATGAGCTATTATGTTTAATGTTGACGTTTAGTGGAATGATAATGATGCATGTACTAGAGCTATGCCATAACATGTTTTATATTCAATATATTCCTGTGACGATTCAATCAAACTATAATTTAATTAGCATGAATTCAAACAATATGTCTCAATATAAACCAAAATAATTTTAGGTAACCATGATATAAATCTCAGTAATTTCCTACACCAACCGGGAGTATCGATAATTGATGGCTCAAAGATGAATTAGTTTCACTATTATCTAATATAGTCGCTGAAAGTTACACTTCTGAGTATTAGCTGTCTTTATATTACTTTAGTAAATATTTTTTCAGCCCAGTTCAAAAAATGAGAGAGAGAGAGAGAGAGAGAGAGAGAGAGAGAAAGAGAGATAGGCGGAGTGGGTTGGGTTGGGGCATTTAATGAGTCTATGAGCAATAATGCAAATTTAAAAATCAACCAAATAGCCACAAGATGGATTAGATCCGTTAACCTAATGCTATTACTCTCTATACAGAACCTCACTATTAGTATGTTTATTATTATTATTATGATGCTGATTATTATTAATATTAGTAGTTGTAGTAGTAGCAGCAGCAGCTGCAGTAGTAGAAGCATTAGTAGTAGTAATATTGCAAATTTAAAACTGCATATGAATTGCAACGATTTCACTCTCTTTTTTCGATCTTGCTGGGTTAGAAAATATATGGAACACCCTGACCAACGTCTATGAATACAACTAGAGGTTTGTCTGCAAGGCAAGTTATTTGTGCTGGGTAACCTGTTAAATAAGAGCTATTATGAATAAAAACGCTTAATGCTGAAGTGACCATGTTTTATGGATAGTATAGGCTCAGAAATGAATCTTCGCTTCGAAGACATAATTTAATGTTTTAAACAACAGGCATACACACAGTTATTCAAGATAAGAATTAAAGACAAAAATAATGCAATGAACATTCAGATGCATTACTATCAAAACAGGATATCTAAAGCTGGCGCTTTTCCAGTAGCACGATTCATTTTCCTCGAGTAGTCTGTAGACAGTTACAATTAGCATAACAATACAGGTCATTGTGACCCACATTGCTATCGCGAAGTTAAACGACGCTACGGTAAATAGCGTGGCTATGATCCAAGAACCTAACATGACTAGAGTTAAAGGTTTGCCTGGAGAAAAACATGTAGACTTGATACGATATGTATAAGTTGTTAGTGTTAGAAAAGTGATTCTCTATCAACGTTTTCCTGAGTTGGTTAAAAATGATATAAGGTTATTATGTATATCTATATTTTTAAATCTCCTGTGATGTGATTTTATTTAAGTTTCGTAATTTTTAATCATGGTTGTGAACTTTATAGAATATCTTCTATTATAAATGTCTGTACCTGACATGACGTTGCGAAGAATGCAAATTGCATAGTATAACTAAATAGATGTTAACATATGTGTTGACAATTATGAATAATAATCTTAATAATAATACTTAAAATTGCTCCTATGACGCAATTTCTTAGTGACTGGTTGGATTTAGAAGTTTCAGGATTAATTGTATAACTTCACATTGGTTGCGATAGGTCACGTGAATAGGTCATTGGACATGCTAAAGAACCTTTCTTCCAAGTGAGATCCATAGTATCTCATTAATGAGACGAAGGTGGAAATCGGTTTTGGTTCGGTTGCTATTTAGACTACGTTCTTGCAAGCTAAATCACTCTGATGCAGTTTTAGCGAAACCTATTAAAAAAAACATTTCATAATTTAAATTCAAAGTTAGTTTTCCTGAATTCAAATTGTCTCCGATGTTCTGGAAAAGAAATCGATCATAGATTGATCGTATATTTTATGAAACCATGCCTGACCAGTGAAGCAAGTCACCATCAACATTTTGATATATTATGTTCTAACGAAAGTTTATTAAAAAAGTATAATTCACACTGAATTAGTTGTTCATGGATGAAGGCGACAATACGAAACTAGGTTCCCACAGCGTTTTTATGCAAAACCGACCGATGCAATAATAGCCAAGCGATACACATTTGAATAGATAATATCCCAATAAATGTTTCTGCATAGCTTGGTTTAAAATAGCTCAGTTGCCATAACGAGAAATGAAAACTCCCCACCGTTCCTACAGTATTTAACCCAGGGACAATTTTCGCAGTACTGTCTCTTCAAAAACGATTGTTTTGTTATGAACCAGCGTAATTTTGTCTGATTTTGAAATAGTTTCTTCTTCATAGCCCTTACTTGTGTCATATAGCCATGATTGTCCTTATGTTTTATGAGAGAAGCGTTCGTTTATCTGCATTTGAATCTTTTGTTTCTTGTATCGTCCTAAAACATTAAGTGTAGATGCAAAATACTCCTGTTCATTAGCTCTTTTTTGTCAGCATGTCTTTGTAACGTATTGTTTCAGCTGAGAAAAATTTTCACGATACATGTCCTGTATATAGCTCTAGTAGCGCAGAGTCTGTGTTAAGACACTCGAGTTGGTCTAGTTTGGTCACCAATAATCGCATTTGCCGGCTTGGCTTTGCTTTCTTCATGATCATTACCATCGTGTCAAACAGCAGCTTGTGCAAGTCACGTGAGATGCCGATGATTCGTTACATGATATACAAATCCCGTCAAACGATAGATACAAATGTATTCTTAGTTACACGAGACTGTCAAATGCGAAAAGGTTGTTAGCTCAGGTGCAAACAGCTTGTTAAGTATAAAAGATCATTTACCGCAAACAGCTGGAAGCTCTTAAACCTATGATTAACAGGTTGAGCAGATACATAATACAGTATGTGACATAATTATCTTATCTTATCCATTATCGTTAATCTTAATGCGATTGTAGTAATTATTCTAGCCAGTCGCAGCTGTAGAGCGTGCATCTAGCCTTCAGTCAGTTATCTTCTGGGCGTTACTGACACATCCAAACATATGAAAATTCCAGGCTGACAAAGTCGGTTAGTCAATTTGGACCAATCAGTCAGCATACTATTCGTCGATGCCAAGAGACGGCTTGACGACTGACAGCTTGTGACTACAGTTAGATATGCTTAATTTTACTAAATATAAATGAACTAAGACAATTGGACTAATTGTCATAAAACATATGGAATATTGGTCTCTGCCGCAAAACCCATCCCCATATTTGTGTCACATTATGCATCAGCAATTCATTCAAAATACAAAAAGAGCAAACCTGGTTAAGTGACCAATAGGGTGTTGATTATATTGCATAAGCTTGTATAGGCTACCGCAGAGTTTCCTTGATTAACAAACTTAGGTCTATATACCTTGTTATGACACAGCATTAAAATAGTCACCGTGCTAACGAATATAAAAACAAACCGAGACACAAGGCAAACAGAAACAAAACAAGAATATTAATTTGACATTATTACATTAAATAAAACAACTGCGATAGCATTATCTTCTTGCACAATTATTTATATTGTAAATGCAATACATATTTATCACCGGTGTCCAATGTGAAGCTTATGTCTTTCAAATACAGAGTTATTTTTTTTTTTAAATATGTGAAAACTTAGCAAATAATTTTTATTAAAGAATATGTATATAACTCGTATCCATAAAACAAATCAGTTCTGGTGAAACATAAGACACGGGACGTGGGGTGTATTATTTTTCAAAACTACAGATGCAAATCACCATAAATTTGTACAGGCGAATTAGAAAGATGCCTGCTTATAAAATTCAATCTTCTTTTATGGATTATTTTATCGAGTGGGGATAACAAGCCATGACAAAAGTAATACGATTCGCATTTAAGATTGAAAGTTTGTGTCAGTATAACAGTAATAAATTAACATCATGTGGTTCAAATACCTTTAGTATGCACAAGTGAGAAACATAAATTTTATAGTTGAGGATTGTATGAATGAAAAGCTTCTTGCCATGGAAACCATCCAAAACGCATAAGAAAATTCATATTTCCCATGGAATATTTCAGCCAAGTGTTTCTTCCTGTTGACTCTGTAATTTGTTTGATAAACGTTTTACACCTTTTGCCTTCCCCGGTCATTCCGGTCTGAGTAAGGGTGAGACTTTATGTGGAATTGTCCAACCAATTCTACATGAATATAGAACCTAGCAAATTATTTCTTCTGTCTATAACCTGATTGTAAAGGGGCCATTCATCAAATACTGACGATTATGAATCGGTCATAAAACCCAGTTCGATAATATTAGTTACCTCCCTTAAAGAATAACTGCAGAGCTTTCATTCTTGCAACGAGCGTTAAGTTAGGCACATTGTATTAATGTATTTAAACCAAGGCAGAAGCGATTCATCAAATATAAATGTTAGCAATGCTAACGTCCTCGACCTGAGGCGATTTTTAAGAGACCTGGGTTTGTCTGTGTCAGGTACTAAGAACGAACCTATTGAGCGAATGAAGGTGCGGAAAAAAGCAGGAAAGACATCGTTGCAAGTCTTGATGAATCGCGACGAACATTTCGCAGAACAAGTAATCTTAAACGGCTTGTATCGCTGTTAGGAGAAAAGCTTCCAGATTTGTCGGAACTCAAGTCCGGGTGATCAGTCAACATAACGTTTATTACACGTGTTACAAACAATAACCTTTACAACTGCCTTCTTCTAAATAACACTCGGACAGTTGACAATAAGCCATCTTGGTGCGAAATGGCAGTTAAAATCTAAAGTGACTTATGCTAGCATACATTTACATAAAGTGAAACTTCACGATATAAAAATATAGAAAGGACGTTGTCTCACTGTTATGTGGAAGTTCTTGTGATGGCATCAGTTCCAACTCAGGTAGATAATAAAAAGGACTATGTTGTATGGACCTGTCTGTCCAAAATAACTGGTCACGTTCATGTAGCTGGTTGTGATTCTGAAGAATTGTAAACTACGTACATATGTAGTCATGTCTGGTAAAAGTTGCATAAATATTTCATTTATATATATTAATATACATTTATGATACTTTATTTTGTCAATATGTGGCATGCTTGTTCTAATTTAAGATTTTTAAAGACGATGTACAACGAAATTTAAATGGTCAATGATTGACTTTAGTGAAGAATACTATTTTGTAAACATTTTTCCTGCTAACAAGTAGAGTTACTCAATGAATTATTTCCCTTTATTTCATTTGTCAGACTTTGTATGGTACACTGCATTATACACATACACGCACGCACACGCACACACACGCACACGCACGCACACGCATATATATATATATATATATATACACACACACACACACACACACACACACACACACATATATATATATATATATATATATATATATATATATATATATATATATATATATATATATATATATATATATATATATATATATATATATATATATATATATATATATATATATATATATATATATATAGTTTTACATCTGAAGGAAATTTGTTTAGAACAATCGATTTCCCATCAACTTTTTTCCGAGGAAATTTGAACAAATGGAGCAGTAATGCCTCTTTTCTCGCTTGATCTTGGTACGCTAGCCATTGTTTGAAATTGCTCCCCGAATTGACGGTTTATACTTTGGTCGGCAGAGGAGAGTATGTCAAGGGACGTAATTTCAAGATGTCCTTACCAAACTGGGCTATTGCTTTGATATCGTCAAAGATTTGGATGACTATGTTCATTTGCTGTTGTTTGCTGTTAGAGAATCAGTCCTATATTACATGGCGTTTAGTCCTTTTGAACTAGATGTTTACATACTGTCCGTATTCCATTGAAGCGATTAAAGATACATTCTTTCAAGCAAATGTTCAGAGATTAATCTTCTCTGGTTTCAACTATAACTTTTCAAAGGCTTGTGAAGTAGCTTGACCTAATTTATAATATAATGTGTCAGAAATTAAATTTATTTGTAATATAAATCCAAACGAAGCGAGTGTTTTTCCTTGTCGTAAAGCCCTGTCTCGCTTGCCCATGCCTCAAAATCATTTACAGGTCATGTATGGTGCTCTTTTATGCAGTTTAAAATAAGGTAAGTGATTTAAATTATGTCATTATCACCACTGTCACGAGGAAACCGAAGAAACTTGGCCATATAAATATGCTAAAATAATATGTTGATATACATATAACTATTAATTAATTTAGGTGCACCTGTCCCAAACAATGAGAGTTTGAAAGACGACGTGCAATAGGACTGTTGTGCTTTTGGTTAATCCAGTCTCCGAAGTATATAAATATTGAATAATCTAGTCCAGAAACGTTGACATATACAGCTACAAAAAAGTGAACGAAAGCGACTATTATCCGAGTATAACCTCTTGCTTCCAGATGTTCCAACACGAGCAAAGAAGTTCTACCCTGATGCTGAAGGTGTATATTCTACATGAGTGAAACAGCATCCGTTTGTTTGGAAAATTCTATATTTGCTGGGGAATGATTTTGTTAAAACAAAATAAAGTACCTATAGTTCACCGTGTATTCTGGCGACAAAACTAGGTAATGGGGTATGAATCTGCAAGACGTGTGAGAACGCAATGAGTATATATGCCCAACATCAGAACCATGCTTAAAAGTATGATAATATAGTACCCGGGCACATTCCAACAATTTACAAATCATATAATTGCGTTCGTGGTCAGAACCGAGTTTGTCCCTGCTGAGAACAAAACATTAAAAGCAAAACAACAGATTGTTCATACAACATGCCAACAGTGTCACAGCTGAGAAAATATACGTTTAATGGGAATTTATATAATTGCTCTTGGTCAGAACCAATAGCGAGTTGACGAATTCCAGACATAAAAGTTGACCCTGGATCAGATTGAACAGATCTGTGAAAGTCAAAAAGTGTATAAATGTCATCAAAGCTTTTAATTTTGTTTTGTTTTCAGAATTGTTTTAAAGGAATGATCTCTGGAAGTCTTGTAGACGCACACATTAGGGTCAACAAATATTGGTTGGCTATCTTGGATTTAAGATAGGGACCGAAACAGTACATCGGTATTCAACTAAATGGGTCGTAAAATTAACATATATGATGCATCTGAGCCTTGGGTATCGTTTGAAGTTTCGACGATATTAAGAAACATCATTTACAATTTTCGGCTGATACAAGTGAATTAATATCAATCTTAGTGATTCCTAAATGACGTGCATATAAGTGTCATTACCTATAAGAAGGAACACTTCGATAGCTCAATGACCACTCATCAATAGCAGGTACCCCCAATGGTTTATGTTTTCTCATAAGAACCACATCTTTTACACCAACAAAAAACATACAGGTCCTAGATTAGTTATTGTGTTGCTAATAGCCCTCTCAAGAAAATATGAGATATGGGAATATTGTTTCTGTTCGACACCCAGTGAGTATCTGTTGCTACTTGATTAAGACTGAAATAATGAGTATAACTATGAGGTCACTGTGACCAATACTTTTTGTTTAATCAATACCAAGAACAAACTGGCTTCGCCAATGCACCCACTAAAAATATCTCAGCTAAAACAAAATCCTCATCAACGTTATTAGCAAGAGATAATTTACCATAGTTCTTGTAACTGATAATGTAGAGTATAATAAAGGGTTTTATTCTCAAAACGATCAGAGTTTTGCTCCAATCAACGCCCGTCAATTGCTAGTTGACTATGCACGGTTATATTTCCATCTAGATCATTGCCTAGCAATACATTAATACCTTCAATAGGTAAGTAATTTGCCACACTGACTGTCACTGATCGTGAGATACGTTTAACTGACGCAATGGAAAGGAACATTAGCAAAGACGCAAGCATACTTTACCAGTGGAAGACCTAACAGCCAAAGTCAAAGAACCTGAAAATAAACGTCTTAGATAAGCTAATCTGTCCTTTAACATCTTAATTGGTATTGGCCTGGCCGAATCACCAATAAAAGATATCGAATATTTCTATATTCATGATTAATAATTCTCACAAATAAACGCCATACATGGGTTAGTTTAACCTTACGCATGTATTGTTTTCTGTACATGTCCGGGTCATTGACCTATTAGAACAAGGAGTGTTTGGAAAAGCTGGCATTATCATGTTGCTTATTGTACAATATATATGAATCAGAAAAAGCATGCCCTTTCTTCCCGCAATATGTGCACTCAAGAATAGTTAAGGATTTCTTATCGGTATTATCATATAATTAATTTCTCAAATATATGCCATATTGTGATTTGGAAGTACTAGTATGAAAATAAGATAGCTTCTTAATAAAACAAATGGCTGGGAAGAAAACGTATTAGCAAATGAAGCTTTGTGAATCAACGAATAATCGAAGTATACGAGCAGCATCTCGCACATGTTCTACCTTTTCGTATCGAGATATGTCTTGCCACTACCGTGGATGCAATTTGGGAACTCTTCTATTAACATGAGTAGTCTAAGGTTATCATAATATGTATGAATCTTCTTCCCTTTAAACCGCCTATTTAACAGTTTTTCCTTTTTCCTGCAAACCCAACATGAATTTGTCCAGCTTATTTTCTCCAATTCTTTGTGTCAAACATATCGTTTAATTATATCATAATCATCACTTTGCCGTACTAACAGTAAAGTGTAGACTTCACGAGCTTTGACAATAAATACACATTGTAATAATAAATTCCATTGTTCTCTCGTTTATTGTATATCTTCAGTAACTTTTTAAAATATGGAAATATTGATATACCTCTTCTCTTGGAAAGGTTGAAATAATCTGATATTTATGGTAGCATCATAACTTGAACATATCTGTTCTGTGTGGAATGTGGTTCGCTTTCCTGCTCTAATTCATTTAAGCTAGAGTATGTTTATATTTCCTCGTTTTCTCTCCTTTTCCTTTCCATGGATTTATATTTCTCCGTTTTCTTTCCTTATCTGCAATATCATCGTATCTGAGCATCTTCTCTTTATTTTTCTTCTTTCTAAATTTTAATTTATCTTTCTATTTCTTTTTTTCATTCCAATTATTTTATTTCCATCATTTCCTTTCGTATGTGAAGTTTCCTTAACTCCAATTTTGTCTTAATTTCTAACCACAATTCTAATAATTTCATGTCAAAGCCAGATGGAGATATATTAACTAAATCCAAAGCATTTTTATCAAAATATATATATTTTATCAAATACTCTATCAAATGTGTTTTTTGTCTTTGTATAACTGGAATTTTATTTCCATGTTTCTCCGGCGATATTTGAGCTGAAAAAACTTAAGGTCTCTCAAGACTGTGTAAACTTTGTCCGATATTTGCATTCCATCGAGGCAAAACTAATGTAAAGATTTATATATGCAAATAAACTGCATGGGCCATTCGACAAAACTACATATTATACAAAGTTGAAGGCAATATCCTACTCTTTTGGAGGTAAAAATTATTTGAATACGATCCAGTTGTATAACAGTAAATTATTATTTCATGGTGACGCAAGCACCCACAAATCTTAAGGAGCATAATAAACATTTTACAGTGATATTTATAGCTGACAGACGTCTACAAATCATCGACACCTTGCAAATGAAGACGGTCATTTTTTACAGCCCCTTTTTAAGTACTTTATTACTCTGTACAAGATTATGTTGAAAGTATTTTTTATATTAAGAAAAGAGAAACGTATAATTCATTTATGTAGTATTTTTATAACTTCTTAACAAACAGTTGCTATTGAAAGAATTAAAAGATCAGCATTCAATACCAACATGTTAATCGGAAATTTCAACAAAAAATACATGTTTATTTTTTTCATAATAAAACTATTTTGCATTGAATGGTTCTACTGTCTACGCATCTACTTGCCTGCTAAATCTCTGTCGATTTGACCAGCATATGGCTTTTGTCTTGTTTTTAGTATACTTTTCACTTTACTCATTTGATAATTACTGTAGGATTTGCACAAGTTTCTTGAAGCCATTGCATTACAGTTACTATCCATCGGGTAACATTTATCACCAGGACTATGGACTGTATGGCGGTTGTATGTATGTACAGGACAGTGATATGCTGAACAGCGAGCGGAAACCATATATCGACTACAATCATTTACGTCCTGGGGAATGCCACACACACCCCCAAACACACACACACACACACACACACACACACTCACAAACACACATATATATATATATTCCTTGTTAATACATAACACACTCAACGTTTCGAAAGGGGTTCGAAAAAAATCGAACTGTAGTTAAAACTAGCGTTATCTTAAATGTGTTTGGTAAAGAATACATAAACGAAACAAACTTAATAAATAAATCATGAAAATAATATATAAACGTATATTTATAAATTTGTTATCAATGTTTTACACATTCAAATATTTTATTTTGTTCTTAATTTATATAATAACCAATGTTTCTCTTTCCGTAAAATGTAAATCCGTTGACAACTAGGACTTCGAAAGTACGAAGGACATACATATAGTGAACGCTGTTTAGTATTGTTATATATTATTTGTGTAATAAATAACTTTGTTTTACTCATGAGGTGAAGACGCATAGTAATAGCTCGTTGAAACTTTTAACGTAAAAATATGATGCCTAAATTAATGATAAGTGTCACTAACTTAAGTAATCAAAGGCAAGATTTGAAACTGGAAGTTGAACATACAAGTTCATAATATTTCTACTGGAGTGCCACGGTATCAGGGTCTTAAATATAGTGATTGGTTAATAAGTCAATAAAGACATCGACTTTCAAGATATTATATGTTTGTTTGGTGTTATTTGCTCTATATTGACATACATTTCAGGGCCAGATCAGGTCAAGTGTTTGGGGGAGGTTTTTTTTCAAAATGTCAAAAGGGCCTTGACATTCCTCGAAAGGGCACCATAGCAAAAGCATGTTTGTTGAAAGTGTGCATAATACCCAATAAATGTGCGCAAGAAGAAAACGATGATCAGATTTCAAGTGTCACGTGACTGTATGTGTATATTCGCTTTTGTAGCAGTTGGGGGGGGGGAAGGATCAGGACCCCCCCCCCCCATCAGGCCTAGCATTTAATTTCCAGCTTAAATTAGACGATTGTGGCATAACTTTACTTTATAAACTCATTTTCATATTTCTCTGACCACCATGCTGCCAACACGGGCGCGTATCATTGCTTATAATGTACCTGTCATACATGCACTGTGTAGTTATTGTATAGTGCATGTATCAAAGGTAAATTGTAAGCAGCGATACGAGCCCCTGTGATTGCCATCTTGATTTCTTCTTCTCGCTGCACCACCTACAATTTTTTTTTATAATGGTGGCTGTTTTCTCCTGAATGAAAATGGTACCAGTTTTATGCCTTGTATTGCTGCTGGAGTGGCTAAGTTGACATATTCAAGACTTTAGTGAAATGGTATTGTCTGGAAATTGTTTGCGTCAGTAGTATCCCAGTCAGTTCAGTTTATCTATGCACACAGAGAGCAAGATATCCGTGTAAACAGTGTGTGTGCGTGATTTTGATTTTTAACGTAGCTTTAAAAAAAATCAGTTATATCGCAACGATGTCTGCAGTGTTGCAGTTTATACTGATGTCTAGCAATGGGGCATCATGCGACACACATGTAGCATGATGTCCCACTAAGTCACATTATCCTGACACCAGGCCGACCAGTCCTAACAATAACCTCTTAATGCTGAGCGCCAAGCGAGGCAGCTGTACCATTTTGGTAAGTATTTGGTATGACTCGGGCAGGGATCGAACACACGACCTCCCACATCCGAGGCGGACGCACTAAATACTAGGCCACCAGAGCAGTCAAACAGATAAAACATAAAAAGGACAATTTAATCTTCACTCTGTCAATATCCCTACCTCTTTCTCCTCCTGCCCCCGCTCCCGCTCTCTCTCTCTCTTTATATATCTATCTATCTATCTATCTATCTATCTATCTATCTATATATATATATATATATATATATATATATATATATATATATATATATATATATATATATATATATATATATATAATGCTTTTATTTTTAACAGTAGAGCGTCATTCTCATCAGCTGACTCGTATTTATTTACTTGATGCAAGGAGGAAAACTGATCATTTCTATCACAGGCGTTTATTGAGTAGACCACGTAGCCCATATGTCAGACCGCCAGCTTCCGAGAAGATTTTTTTATGGCGAGCTAGAAACCACTCCAAAAGAGGCCTGAGGAAACGCTACAAGGACACCTTGAAAAAGTCATTTAAAGGATTTTGGCATAAGCACTGACACACGAGAGCCGACTGCTCAGGACAATTTTTGTGGCGCTCCTTCATCGCAAAAGGCTCTCTGCAGCTTGCGAGGTCAACACAACACCGCAGCAGAACAACAGAGGCAAACAAGGAAAGCCCCAACCAACGACCCACGATCTGCGTTGCTGTCATCTTTTGTACAAAATGCCCTTGAACATTCATGCCTCACATTGACCTCTTATGCTACCTACGCACCCACAAACTTATCTATCCCCTTCAAACACTGAATGATAAAGTGATTGACGAAGACCATACTTGTCTAATATTATGACACATGTAGTTCAGCCAACAAAATCTAAGCACGCTGCTTGTTCTGTAATAATTGCAATGCCAATGGATGATAATATGAGTATAGAAAGCCTATGCATGTTACAAATTGTCAACATTAAATAATAAGAGAAAGAATACATTTATAAAGTTTCCACTGGTAGAATTAAATTTGATGTATTAAGAGTGTATGATAAATTATTAATAGAACCACAGGGTTTAAAAGTTTGAATAACAAATATATAAGTTGTGATCAAATCTTTCAAAGAGGTGTGCTATTGTTATCTGCATTGGTTGTAGAGAATATAAGTAAGCTAGAAAGAACCAAGAGAGAATGAATGAATTAAGGAAAATGTACAGAAAGTAATACTTACCGACTAAACTCAGTTAGGAAGAAATATAAATGAAAAGAACGAAAGATAAATAAAATAAAAAAGCGAAATATTCAACACTTTAACTTAGCAAGAATAATAAACTTTTTATTTAACATTACAAATAATGTGACATGCTTGATCAGTGAACAATGAGAAACACTAAAAAGATTTACGAAAATTGTGTTATGTTTTATTTTGTGAGTGATGCCATGTATAAGATTTAACAGAAATAAGGTATTTTTCAGTTAGATCTAGATCACCTTGTAAAATGTACCTACTAAAGATTTGTGTGTGCGTGTGTGTGTGTGTGTGTAAAATGTACCTACTAAAGCTCTCTGTGTGTGTAAAATGTACCTACTAAAGATGTGTGTATAAAATGTACCTACTAAAGCTGTGTTTGTGTAAAATGCAAATAAATTACATGGACCATTAGACTAAAATACACATTACATAAAGCTGAAGGCAATATCCTACTCTGTTAGAGGTCCAAATTATTTGAACACGACCCATTTGTATTGCAGTAAGTTATTATTTCATGCCGACTCAAGCACACATAAATCTTAAAGTAAGAGCATAATAAACATTTTATAATGCTATTTACAGCTGACAGGCGTCTACAAATCATCGACACTTTGCGATTCAAGGTAAAGATGGTCATTTTTCAAATCGATGCTGCGTACTCGTAGTGTTTACTCGTCCTATTACAGCCCCGTTTTAAGTGATTTATTACTCTGTACAAGATTAGGTTGAAACTACTCTTATATTAAGAAAAAGGAAATGTATAATTCATTCATATAGTAGTTGTATAACTTCTCAAAAAGCAGTTGCCATTGAAGGAAGAAAAATATCAGCAATTGATACTAAAATGTCAATCGGATATTTGAACAAAAACTAAATGTTCATTTGTTTCCCACAATACAACTATTTTGCATTGAATGTTTATACTGCCTACTTGCCTGCTAAATCTCTGCCGATTCCACCAACATATGGCTTTGTTTTATTTTTATTTTACTTTTGTCTTTACTTATTTAATAATTAATGTAGGATTTGCAAACCTTTCTTGAAGCCATTGCATTACAATTACTATCGATCGGGTAACATCTATCACCAGGACTATGGGCTTGATGGCGGTTGTGTGTAACTACAGGACAGTGGTAGGCAGAAGAGCGAGCGAAAACCATACATCGATTACAATCCTTTACGTCGAGAGGCATGATATATATATATATATATATATATATATATATATATATATATATATATATATATATATATATATATCCATTAATATTATAATTATTATTACAACTCATTATGAAAAAAATCTTAACAACAAAGTTTCACGAAAAAGCGCCACAATGTTTCTTTACATACATAGCTTCACAGGTATATATTCTCATATTTTTTAGAACCGCTATCTCTGAACTGTTGTTTGACACTTAATGCAGCTCGATTGACATGTGAAACAATGCCCTCACATGGAACATAATGCAGCCTGGATGGAAATATCATTCATTGCTGGTTCCCGATACCTCATAAAGTCGGAATGGACATTGCAAACCAAGTAATATAGAAAATCTAGGCTCTGGGCCATTCAATCTGTCTTATTCAGTTTAAATCATAATATATTCTCATCCACTCTAAACAGTTTCCGATGATCAATCCCTTTGTTATCCTCAAAATTTTTATTGAAAACTCATAGTCACTGGTCCTGAAAATAGTTGTTATGACATCAAAATAGACAATTGCTTGCGCCACTGACCATCAAAATTAGCAGCTATTTCTAAACGTACAGTATATTGTGGGCAAATCAGACATGATCTAATAATACTAATTTTCTAATGCTAATTCCACTGTAAAATTCTAATGTCCGATACACTAGCATTGATTAATCGCTACTTAATCGAATTCTAATTTTTCTCCTCATAATTACTTGGAGTCAGACAAACATATACTTGTCAAGTGTCACCATCATCAGTATCATTCTCTCTTCTCAGTGCAGGTGGAAACAGTCCAACATCGATCAAAAATAAAGCCATTGAATGTCTGACCCAAGTGCCAGTCAATGAATTACTGAATGACCCATCAACACTGTTAGAGAATCCAGAAAGCAATACGTCTGTTTTCTAGCGGCAAGTCTCCTGGCTCAGAATAAAACACAACAGAGATAAACAATGAAGGTGGTGCCGTCTGAGTAAAAAGCTCCATCACTTATTTCAGCTCATGCTCTCCGCCATGCAGACTGATGCATCCGCCATGCATCAAGAATCCCACTCTGAAGAAGCGACCAGAAGTGGCCTTGCAACTCGCTATATTTAAACACATCGTGGTCGTCATATATTTTGCAAACGATGTGTCGTCATCCTCTAGCAGTCAGACGTTTAGTGTCCTGTATGAAAATATCGCCGTACTCACTATCAACCATGTCAATATCCTCGCATCAATCATATATCTTGCGTTCATTTTTTTTGCGCAACATTGTATGAACTTTATATAAGTAGCTGTTTTATTAAAATGGTGACCAAACCAAGCAACAATAATCAGATGAATGTTTGCTGTAATAGTATAGTCTCAGTAAATCCAGTTCGATCAATGGTATTTCCATGGAAATCCTCTCGTTGAGGACCGTTTAATGCAACTCTCATCACTTCGTGTATTGGATGACCAAATCGTGAGATATACGACTCACATTCATCCATTCCAAGAAAACTAACAGGGTAACAAGCCATCATATTAACTGAAAATACATCAACGCGATTATATTTTGCTCTCCAAAGACAACGTATGCAAATTCAACACATGAACGCGATATAGCGAGGAAATTACTTTGGTGTTGGAATCCATGAATTCTGTTGTTGGGCAATACGAGCAACAACAGACGAGATTTTAAAACAATTACTTAGCAATTCATCTATGTCAATTTGTAAATCGACGATGGTGTATTTTAGCATTACCTTTTTTATCTTTTCATAGGGAGATTCTTTGCACTAAAGTTTACCTCACGGTAGACAAAAACCTGCTAAAACCGATAATTGGATCCCCATTCCGATGTTGGATCCATCCTTTTGATAATCGACAACGGATCCAAGATCACTCTGAAATAGCCAGACAGTTTCAAGATCGTGCTTACTAATATTATAAATTTCCTAAAAATATTGCCGTGGTAAAGTCTGGCAGTCTTCCTCCGTAGAAATTGTGTATTCTTGCCGTTCACGCATTAACATCTTGGTCAACTATTTCTATAGAGGTGCCTCTTGTTTTATAGTTGACAGAATTATGCAAAACCTCGTCGGTTATTATGTTACTACCATCGGAAATTCTAATTGCTTTTCTAACGCGGCGACGTCTACTATTTTAACTCCATTCGCTCTAAAACGTTCTGCCCATTCGTTTATTTTTTCAATTCGTGATTGTTAATCCATTTCCTCGTCCAACTCTCACCTCACCTAAAAAAGATAAGGTCAAGGCCTTATGAATGACCCTTGGGAATATAGCACAAATAGACACAATTACAAATATATAGCATCAAAGATCAAAGATAATATAGATATCTGGATGCATATGCCACTGAGCATAATGCGGCCAAGACATGCATCTAGGCCTATATAAATATGAAAAAAAAATCATAAAGCAAGTTGAGTTTAAAAAAGACTGAATGAATTAGACAAACAAATTGTAAATTATATATGGAGCAGCAAAACGCACTATCTGCCCAACGAAACATTGGAAACGACGAATACTAAGGGATGATTATGTCTTCTCAATCCAAGCATAGTTAGGTAGCTAGTACTTTAAATATATGGTTAATAAAAATAAAGTAAAATCCGACATTAGTATGGAAAGCTTTGTATATATATATATATATATATATATATATATATATATATATATATATATATGAACAAACTTTTAACTAAAATTCTTGGAGATTCACGGAAATATACGTATATTAGAAAAACATTTTTAAAATATAGAAAGAAGAAGCAACACTATTGGGAACAGAGAGAGAGAGAGAGAGAGAGAGAGAGAGACATTTGAATGGATTGGGGGTAACGACGACAACTGTCAGACGTAAAGTAGAATAAAACACGGGGGGTGGGATTAACTGGGAAAATGTACACAATATATGGCTCACGGGCGAAGTGTCTTTCAAACGCCACATGGTAAACGAAATACCCAAAATGCCCAAGATATAAAGCAGTTTCTTTACAAAGTACAATGTAATTGTTCAATGTGAGAATAATAAAGTAGAACGAATTAGCTTCATAATGCAGATATGCAAAGAAGAGAGATACCTAAGAAGCGATTTATTGTATCAAGACGGAATATATGATAAAAACGTATACAAATTATAACTGATTATAGTGTTAAAACAATGTTGAAATGTGATCATGTAGTTAGGATTAAACAGCATGTGCTTGACTAAAATAAAATCTTCCCTGCACATTTGTAGAAGACCACTGTTGGAAATCGTCCCCAGTTCATCGTCCAGCTTAGGGAGCGATTCCAGCCCATGCACGGGCTGGGGCTCTTCTCTCACATGTTACAAGTAAGCAGGGATGCTGGAATGTAATGTTTAAATCTTTGAAATTTTCGTCTTTTTATAACGGTATCTAAATTATTTTTTTTTCTCAATCATTAGCATAATTAAACATTTCAAGTCACATTACAAAAGCAAGGGAAACCCACCAATCTAACATAACATTAACACTCTCTTTCAATAGGTACGCCAGGTCTTTCTAAGGGGAACACGGAACCTGCGTACCGGAGGAAGTAATGAGCGTTCATAGCACGAAGTGAACAGGGCTGTGGGGTAGTTCATGAAATCTAGGACTCAGCACATGGACGAAAACACAAAAACAAAACGAATACACGAACACATCACTAACAACATGATTTCTCTCACAATAACAAACACACACACACAAACATACAGACGCACACGGGAAAGCTTTTCCCATTTTTTATTTCCATTTCGATTTTCGGCCTTATTTTTTCAGACATCATTTCCAGCTTTAAGAAAACTCGAGGCACCACAAAACCATGTCCCAAAATAACAAGCAGCACGATTAACAAATAACGATAGTGTATCCCCTTATATCAAGCATGGGGAAGTGCCATCGAATAATATTAAAAAATGAGAGAGAAACAACATGCAAATATAAAACCACAGTTATTGGTTTTCTTTGTAGTTTGTATCTTTTGATAGAACACATAACAGTCCTCATTCTTAAAGAAATTAAGAAGCAAAAAAGAACTAAAAACAAATACAGAAAGGAAAATGTCCCAATTTGTTTAAAACCAAATAATAAACTAACAAGTATAAAACCAAGGGATTGATATTTCATAATGCCGTCCTTACAATACCATCTATAGCATACAAACAATATAGCAAATATGCATATAGCAAACACATAACATATGCAATCACATAAACAACAGAGGAAGTGAATCTGCCATAGGCAATGGTCTTTGGTCGGATGAACAAACCCCCATTAGCTAGAAAAACCACCCTGGGTACTTCAAACAAACACATAAAAGCTCTTTCTTATATTTTTGAAAGAGGCGGTGTCCAAAAAGAAAGCAAATGGGATAAGCAGACGTGGTAATAGAGTTTTAAAAGGCATATATTTCTGATTTTGGTCACCTTAAAAATACAATTTTATTTCTTTGTTTTTTGGGTTTTGCGATAGGGCCCTTAAAAACACTGTCGCCTTAATGCTGGGCTATACACAATATGTGTGTAAAGATTATATCGCCATCAGGATGTGAATGCACCTAGGTAATACAGCTCTAAAATGCCTATATTTAAGACTCTGGTCATCCTAAAATATAATTTTAGTTTCCTGTTTGGTATAGCAATAGGGACATTATAAATGCTGTTTTCTTAATGACAAGAAGAGACTCTCTCCATTAGGATGTTTTGACTATCACAGCTGTGCATATGATTTAAGGCGACGCAGTACTAAGGCCGCAAATATGTATTCTTGTTTATATATAAATTTTGTTGTTAAAAACATAAATATTGAAGCTTGTTAATAGGAATTATTATTAATTTTGATGAATTCATATACAAATTTGTGCTACAGTTACAATATTCAACATGAACGAAATGATGTAATTCTGTCCCCCCCCCCCCATTCTGTTTTGTGACATATGCCGCCTTAATGCTGGTTACGTGCTCATGTGTGTGGGTGTGTCTGTGTGACGAGTTTGTACATGCATTCATTTCACAAGATGAATGCCATTTAGAATCTTTGTTAAGTTTTGGGCTAAAGTTTAGTAAATAAAACCTATCATGGCTTATGATGGCTTCTGGGCAATCAGCACATATGCATTGCCACAAATCCTGTTATATGAAAATATCTGGGACAAGTTAGTTTCAAAAAATCCCCGAACTAAGTGACATTTCAGAATAAAAATATAGCACCCAGATCTCTCATTAATACAACATAATATTACAAACGTAGTCTTTGTCCGAACTGTAGACCACGACTTTACTCAGTTTTATAACAAAATCAAAAACTCAGAATGATGAGATTCTCTACCCAATGTAGTGAAGAGCGATCTCATTTGAAATATCCAGTAGATGCTCATAGCAAAGAGATGCTTAATGCCAATGGAGATGATGATTGTAATACCATAACCAGTCGTATGGAATTATCGAACCGAACCAAGCTTGAATCATAATTCAGACCAACAAAATACTGATGCATTCAAAAATCAGAGATGGGATAAGTGGCATATTTGCAATTTATCGGGTAAATTAATAGGGACAAAATTGCCCGAGATTATGAACCATGTCATTCAGATGAACACAAGGTTGTAAACACACGTTCACTTCCAAATAACTCAATGGAAAGTAGACAAGGTTGGAAAGTGATGTGCAATGAATGTGACTTTAAATATCACTTAGATGTATATGAAAATAGTAAAGGAGTATTCATTCCTATATATAGACCATCGAGAGGTGCACTGACTTGATCCTTGCCCTTCTAGCAAAGGTTTATATTGCTAAGATATATTTATAGAGCATCAGAAGAAGCATTGCATCACCAAATCTTAAGAGAGTATAAAAAGACGAAAAGAAGGAGGGAGGAAGGGAAAATAATGATTCCTGTTCCTAATGTGGTAAAAATTAGGAAAATCTCATAATAAGCTATGGCCAGAGCATATGAAATAAAAACGATATTGATGATAAAGCAGTTTTGTTTCAAATAAAATTTCGGAGCTTGGTCGAGTTTTGTAAGAGGTGACATGGTAGCTCTAAGAACTTTATAAGAATGCTTAATTCGAGACAATTTGAATCAGTGATGAAGATTGTAAAAACACTGGCAGATTATCGTGAGAAAAAAAAAACAAACAAACAACAAATGCATGTTGAAAACATAACATTTGCATTGAAGTTTAGATATTCCCTGAATAAATATATCCAAATAATCAGTGTGAGTTGATCAAAGTGAAAAATCAGCTTAAATTGGAAAATGAAATTACATTTATCCATCTTATGAAAGTGATTGGGCAAATCTTGTTCCATGCATATCACCATAAAATCTGGAAAGCAAGAAATTGAATAATACTTTCATCATTTTGTGGAGGTGCGAATGAACTTTATAATCATGTAAAGAAAACTAGTTCAGACTTAGAGACGAAATCACGAGGAACACTGATAGTTATGCTAATTTAGCCAATGTAACCCTATGTGAAAGTAATGGTTTTAACCGGAACAGGGATGAGATGTGCAGATAATGAAAGCGTCAGAGTTTGAAAGAGCAGGTATCTTGCATAGAACTTAATAAAGAGAACATAACATCTTGATACAACATCGAACAAAGACTTCATGATAGTCTGGTGAGAGTTGAAGTAAGGGGGAAATTTGGAAAAGAAGTTGTCACCATTCTGACACCAAACATAATTGAAGATATATGAGCTCTTTTCCAATATAGAAAGGCAGAAAATTTTGACCAGATTAATTGTTTGCAAGGTCAGGTAATGCCCACTAGCCTTAGGGAGGTCCAGATGTAGTACAAGAACGGTACAAAAACTGTAACCTTCAGCTTCCGTATGCCATACCATGGACATACTTAAAAAAACAAAAACATGTAGCGACCATTAAACATGTTTTGGAAAGTACTGATAATATGCAAAATTCAGATCCTTGGACTTTTGGGCCATGTCATACGAATTCAAAGAAACATTAACTGATTGCCCTTGTCAGTCTTGCAGAAATCAAATATATCCCAAGTTCTCCTGAAGGCCAACTCTCAAGAAGAATTACATGAACTTGCATCTGATTAGATGACCTTATTGCATTCTGTAAGCCATATTCATGGTCCGATTTTATTCAAAAATGGAATACCTGTTTCTTATATCTTTAAAATCTCTGAAGAGTTCGTTGAAAAACGAGATTTGCAGTTTTTACTACACTGGATGCTTTTTTTATCTCATTGCTATCGATTTCAGAACATATCCTTATATCAAGTTCTTGTTTTTATAAGTATCTGATTGATCTTGCTACCATTTGCTATCTGATTTTTATCGAATAGGAACTATATTGGAATGTATATTTCTATCATGAAGGTCTGGGACTGTAATGAGCAAGATCAATTCTTCTGAATGAGGTGATGCTGCAGCTGATTGAAGTGGGCTTGTTACCACTCTTGAATCTTTTTTATTTTGATTGGGTGGGTTTATTATCATCAAGAATATCGATTATGAGCAAAGGATTGCATATTATTAGGTCCTACATCTTATGAATTTTTTATCACGATATAATACAATTGGTAAAATAAACATGATATAATGTTTAAAGGATAGTTTTCATTGAATATGTTCTTACATTATGTTATCAATTTGTTTAGTGAAATGTTCAAATGTTCTGTAGTGCATCAAGATGAGTGATATAATCTACACATGTGTCATACTTTCTCCACTGGTCAACTACCAGATGAGATTGGGTGATGGTTTGTTGTCTGTCATCCCACGTCCATTTATCTCCTGGTATAACTTCCTATCGCTACTCTTCCTGGACTACTCGAATGATTGCTATTAAACTTGACACACACACACATACACATACGTGTATTCATATATTTGTGAGGACCTTGACATATTCTACATATCAAGGACCACAAGAAGGAATGAAAGTATCTGTCAGAAATTTAAAAGTAAGCTTAATTGTAAGACAGGCAGTATCGTATCACTTCGTTGTTGCCGTATACTTCTTGAAACATTATGAGGACTACTCTTACTTTACCATCATTGTGAGGACGTCATTGTGAGGAGTAATTACACACAATCAGTCTACCATCAACCTGAGAACTTGACTTGTATTATTGCACCTGTCCTGCAAAAACATGAGAAGATATTTATTTAAAAGCTTAGGAACTAATTTATCTGCAATTAAAACTATAAACAGACAGATGCAAGCACTTAAATGTTCAAATCTTATTAAAATATAAGTTTACGTTATTTTGCCAAAAAACAAACCCTCAGGTACTGTTTTGCAACTTTGTAACCTATTTTATTGACAATCAAAAACTACCATCCATATGGTAAATGTGAAATAGCATTATAACAAAAAATATATCAAGTCTAGTTAGTACAAAATAAAAACTTAAGAATATAAAACATATTTAAATTGTCAATTAATATATTAAAATAAAAAATGTGATTTCAAAAAATGTAGGCTGATATCAAAGCAACACAGATGTCATAAGTCAGTTTGCCCATTGCAAATTAACTGGAACTGAAGTTGCCTTAGGGAAATATGCGCTTGACTCATTAGATGACAATATATCACAACTAAAGTTAAAATATTAGGCAGAATAAAACGGAAAGTTAAGGAAATTGAGTTCCATTCGTTTTCAAGTTAATTTTTATTTTGTTTATGCCTTTAAATCATATGCTCATAATTAAAGTTAGCAAAAAATATGTGAGTAAATAATAAATGAAGATAAATGTATATATATATATATATATATATATATATATATATATATATATATAGTATATGCATGTGCATATACATATATAAATATATTATGGTTTTGAAAAATTTAGAATTAAGAGAGTATAAATAGAGAGGAGGGTAGATAAAATACATTGTACTGAAACATTAACTATTTTTTTTTCTAAAGGGTTCATCTGATTTTGCTTTTGGAACCGTTATTAAATTCACGTTACTACGCCTATATATGCTACCAGATCAACATGTACAGTGATGAAAGCTAGACGTTTTGGAATAATATTTTGTTCTTAAATCTAAATGAAGTCGGCGACATGCATTTAAACTCTCTCTCTGACGAGCTGACTTTTGAAAAGGAGTTACGTACACTTATTTTCTTTCGTTTACCTCTTTTTCAAACAATAAAGACTTTTCAGCCTTCTGTAATTGTCACGTAAACAAACATACAATAGATGATAAACACCGATTGGGTTGCTAGTGTTTTGGTTGATTGATTAGGCATTTAAAGTAATATAAATGGCTATAATAATTATGGATACGTGCTTTATTAAGCATGCCTGTAAAATAAATCTCACACGAGTTACATTATTAACATTTACAAGTATTACCTAATTAATATTAAATAGGCGACATGCATCAAAATAATCGTTTATAAGAAGATTGTTTAGGGTCGGGAATCTCATCATGTAATGCAGCCCGCAATCTGTCCATGGTTGTGTTAGGGCTTGAGGTCCGCGTACCACAAGATGTATACATGTTTCATTAAAGGAAAAAGAAACTTGTCGAACATCCTTTTAACGCAAAATGTATACGAGTGGTTTATAATTGATACAGCCTGCATACTGTACATATAATATATTTATATCACATGAAAATACATGTGTTTGCACTTTGAATGGAGTTTAAGATTGACTACAGGCAACTGTGTATTGACCTAGCTAATGAACTACTCGCATCCATACCAAGAGTATCCACCACGAAATGCAGTATGTGCTTTTTGTTGCTATTTTAAATCACCTTCGCAATTTTATTAACTCATTGTTATCATTTTGAGTTTCTACCTTTTACATTGATCAAATCAAAATAAGACACATTTATGATTTAAAACTGAAAGATGGTATTAATGAAGAAAGTCGAGCATTACAAACACATACTTAGCTGAATCATTGACATGAACGATCACCCCTTCACGGACCTGCGTCTGGAAATTAGTGTGGAATAGAAACTAAGCGAAATGATGAACAAACAAGAGGTAATTCAAATATCTAAATCATTATTCTTTTTTAACAACAGTGCTAACGACCATAAACTCTCTCTCGGTCTCTGTCTCTCCCTTTGGTCGGCTTGAATTAACTTGTACCATCATTCATAAGTCCATAGGTATCTTGGGATGACAAAAACGACAATCCTCCTGTTAGCTCGTCTTTTCTTAGATTTTAGCCCGTATCTTGCTAATATGGTCCAGAGAGACAGAGAGAGAGAGAGAGAGAGAGAGAGAGAGGGGGATGGGTGGGTGGGTGGACATTTACATATTCAATTAACAATAATCGATTTTAGAACATAAAGAATAGGTTTAAGAAACAACAACTAAACATTAGATACACAACAGTATGGACCGGTCCGGTGGACTAGTAGTTAGTGGGTCCGCGTCGGATGCGGGAGGTCGCGGGTTGCAAGAATGATTATATATGCATATTATTGCTTCATGGGACGATCACAAATTGATATAATATCAAATTGCTTTATACCAACACTATAAAAGCCGTACTATATATATATATATATATATATATATATATATATATATATATATATATATATATATATATATATATATAGTAGCTGTTGTCAAATATTCATGTTATGTCACGGATTACAAAATGAAAATTATACACCCTAACAGGGATAGACTGCTTATAGAAACAACTCACCAATATGTAAAAGAAGATTGCGATATATGTGATCATACACAAAGGTGATGATATATGTGCTTTCGGGAGATCGCAAGATATGAAAATTGCAAATCATAAAGAATTACTAACTGTACACGACATCTATTTACATTTTTTCCTTTCCCACGGGATAATGCCCGAGACTAATATGAACTTCTTCCTGACATCAGGCAATTAGATTCTGTAAGTCCTAATACCAATAATACGAGTGTTTATTATAGTCTGCATCAAATGGATGACTTGTGCTAGTAACCGATGACGATATTTACAACTACAACAATTGTAAGAGTTAGGCGAGGGGGAGAGCATACAATGAAATTCAGTTATTTTTTATTCCTACTTTTTGAACATCTGACATTATCAATATTCAATGGTTTGCATGTAAGATATTGAACTGAAACAGTTTCAGATCACATATCGTAACAAGTTCATGATCTCTCCTCCAAGAAGATCAAACTAATAGGATCATACGTTTTTCCATGAAGACCCGATGGCTATATAACTTTCTAGTATGGGGTAGAAGAAAGATTTTCAAGATGCCTACAATGGTGGCCATACTTAACATCAGATCGGCACAATTTTAATTTAGGACCAAGACATTACAAGAAGTTCTGTTGGTGAGAACCTCATATTGGTGCGACTATCCACTCAGAAGCAGCGAGAACAATATTGTCAAGATGGATGCATTGTTGGCCATGTTGAATGTTTAGGTGGTATAATTTTCATTTAGATGCATTTAGACTACGTGTGGTATACATTCATGGTAATCATCAAGGTCGATTCGCACCAGCAGACAATGCTTCTTTAATTTTACAATGTATTATCTTTACATTTTTTGTGTTGATAAATCCAATGAGCATAGTGCACTTAAAGTGATCATGCATGCGAATATCTGAACAATTTCATTGAATTTTATTGTAAATTACCACCTCGGAAACAAAGCATTACCTAAGAAGAATATGACAAAAGCTAGGGATTCCACTCCTCATTGTTCTAAATTATGCACCAATCATTTTTGGACTAAGGATGGGAGCGGAGTTCTGTAGTGTTATAAATTGCCATTCACTTTCCTAGCTCTCCTTGATTGAAAACATACTCTATTTCAGTTTGAAATACATTTTTAGACCAATGATAGCAGGGGAACCCCATAATGCTGTAAATGCCAGGTTCCTTTTCGCTGTTTTCAAAAGCTACATTGTTACAGCGGTATTTTGCAATAAAATCAAAATTGTTGGTGGTTTGTCCTTGTACGTACAGGTCGTACAATGCAATGATTATTTCTCTCAATACAAATGTGGGAAGTAGCCAAGACTCTAATACCGTTGACATATAAAAACGCAACTTTTAAAACATGTAACAATGCTAGTGATGTACATTTAATTTGTATTTGTTGGCCTTTATGATTATTTGTTACGTATTTCTAAATTGTCATATTGACCATGGTCAGTAATGGAGTTTAATACCTACGTGACAAAGCTCTCATTTTTGTGTAAACAATATAATACATAACTAATATTTATATTATTACAGGCTCATTTTTGTCCCCATTACCTTTACATTGTCAGAATCGTTCAGTATTACCCGATACTGAACTTGCGCGACAATACACATATAGCATTCACGTGCATAAATGAACTACTTTCTACTGTAAACAAACAATGGACACAGACGTCAGCACTTTTGATTTGTACACAAATCATGTACACTCGCGTAAGATGCTCTTTACGTTGTGGTTGTTTAAATTTGTTTCTGAATGAACTAAAACAGATGTTTCGTGGACTGCCACATACCAGATGCTTTTGGCACATTCCACGTTGATACAATGTTTCGGATTTTGGCTAGCTACAGTATATAACAAACGCAAGATAAGTTCCTTACAAATAACATACAAGTGACAAGTCATATACTCTCTTCTTTAGCTGGTGATAAGAATGACAAAATCAAATATACTTACAGTTTTACATCCTGAATTTCCTCAAAATGTACTTTCTTAATTTTGCAAATCCGAATTACATGAGCCATGTCATAGGTTCTCAATCTGGATTACACATTTCGAAATTTTACTGTAATTTCGATGATAAGTGCAAGTACATCCTTACTGCACTCAAAATGAAATAAGCATTAAATTCCATAGAGACTTTTTGATAATTGCAATTGAAAGACTTCATATTTTTCCAACATTATGATTTCAAACATTCAATGACAGAAACAGAAACACATTTGCAGACATAAACACGCTTCTCCCGCGCCGCTTCTATCCGATGTATTTCATGTGTAATTTGCACAGATGAATCCGGTCCAAAATCACAAACTTTCGTCGAATCGAAACAAAATACCAAAATATATTCATTCCAGATCAAATGAAAAAGTTGTTTCAGTGCGCATTCATTCACAATATGACTGCAAATTTAAATTTTGAACTAGACACGCCATTTCTTTTCGAAAGTTATGTCGAGCGCGCGACTAAGTTCAAATTTATCCAGGCGGAGTTATGTGCGCAATAATAATGAGATTATTGTGTAATGACAAATCTGCGCTTGTGTATTTAGTTTGGAATACGGCATTCATTCATTTACGTTGTTTCTTGTAGTGTATTTTGTTTATATAATTAAACCTTAGGTAGTATAAAAAAATGAGTTTATTAATAAAAAGATTACTGCATTTGTTTGGGAAAATATGAACTCGTTTTGTCGGAAGGATATACTGCACTCCCAAGGTCGTGCAGTATTCCATCCCAAAACTCGTTCATATTTTCAAATACAAATGCAGTAACCTATCATTATCTATGATTTTAGATTATATATTAAGATCAATATTACTTGAGATAAACGTTTACTTGAGTTTGAATTTAGGACACTGGTGTTTCTCTTGGGAACTCCAAGTATACTTGCTGCATTACCTGTTCTTAACTGAAGTTTTAGTAAGAGAACTGACCTTGTTTAAAACTTAAAATATTCTCAAAATAAACTTCATCCTTGTTCTGTTATTAAATTTTGTTTATTTTTTTACAATGGGATAAGTAAAAGAACTTCTTTATTGCATGTCTTAACATCAGTTTTTGAGGATTCTATTTAGGTTGAATTTCAGTTAATATTTCAGAGGATTCATTTATTTATATTATTCTTAGACTAAATCACTATTTTGCTAATGTACTGAATTGATTTAAGATGTTTTGGATTATATCACCCCGATACATGAAGACTGTTGGCACATTATCACATTCGGGGCTATTGACATATCAAGTTCAATCTTGGAATTTGTTTGCATCAATACTGGAATTCATTTGAAGAAGAGAAAGACAGCCGCAATTTCAGAAAAGAGAGAGAGAGAGAGAAAATAGGCAAATGGAATGTGTGTGTGTGTGTGTGTGTGTGTGTGCGTGCGTGCGTGCGTGTGTGTGTGTGTGTGTGTGTGTGTGCCATTTGGATATTTATCATAGCTTTCACAATTTTTCAGTCATATCGCTTCAATGTCTGCAGTATATTATATAGTGCCCACGCTTTTCTAAAGATACATTTCCAGGTAATTTCCAGGTTTTTTCCAGGATGAAATTACTTTATTCAAGGTTCACATGTGACCATTACTAAATGGAATTAAATAAAATAAAACATGCATTTTCTAAATCTAAAGATGTTTCTCTTTCAAGACTCTCCTAAAAGCATCGAAATCAGAAAATATGATCATGTACAAAACCACAAAATGTATCACATGAAACAAGTTTGATTATATTCCTATAAATTGGCATGTGAAGTCATTTCAATGTACAGAATAAATATTCGAATTTTTTATATTGCTGCATTATGTGGCTAAGTGAGAACAACAAAATGAGCATAATTATGTTTTGTTTCCTTTCAAACCTGTAATTCTAAAGAATTATATAGCCAATAAAATCCCACACACGATTTTTTAAACAACCTAATCGCCTTAAGACGATCTGGTTAAAAATCCATCATTAAAAAAACATTTTCAAAAGGGTTGATTTAAATTTTGACAAAAAAACCTTAAACATTATATACTGTTGTATAAACAAGGACTAAATTTTCTGTAAAATGAACTTTACTTCTTGTATTTCCTTAAACCAGTCCCCAAACATGTATTGATACAGAAGTTTGTATCGTGTTTTTTAACATATGCAATGCTGTCTAGCTACACTGTCGTAGCCTCAACTTGATTTGTTGTGGTTGAAGTAACGAACTGATCCCATATCATGTAATGGAGCAAACAATCATCACTAAAGTCAGAAAAACAGACAGTGTATAAATCTACTACATACGTATTATCATGTTGTGAAAGAAGTTTGGCTTATTTTGAAGTTATTAAACCTGAACACGATAACTTAAAATGGCAGGGTTACACTAACCTCACCGTGTCCGCCATGACAGATAACTCGAGACTCTCGGTGTGACCCTTTTCTACGTAAGGCTTGGCTTGCCAGACGATATTTGGATATTCTACTCTATGTTATCATCAATCATATGGCAATAATGGCTTATTGGTGGAATTTCAAAGTTGCCGATAAACCGTATTTACTTTTAATGCGCAGAATTTCTGACTGAAATCGCGCCATATTTGTACTACGATTTGTTTACGTTTCCAAATAAGGCCTCTGTGTCCGTATTATGGCATACAAACAAACGAGGCTGGGAAAAGAAGTAATCATTATTTGAACTAATATGGCTGACGATCTAAACGAAAATACCGGATAAAAAATGTAAACTATATTTTACAACTATTTCTAAATGATTTTCGATACGTCCAGTCTTAAATAAGAGGACAACTCAATTTATTGGATTATATGCAAAGAATTTGTTCAAAGTGTTGATATTAGGCCAATAGAGTTCCATTGCCACGTATATGCACATGTTAGTACCCTGTCCACGAGGTAGGAGTAAGGGTACTAATGTTAGTACTAAATGCTGTCGGGCAGTTCTGCGCACCTAAGGTTTCCGACTCCAATACTGAAGCAAACTGCATACCGAATTCAACCGATTGACGATAATAAAATATTGCAATGATTACCATTTGAAAAGAAGCAATTATCACCACAATATTCTGTTCAAAATAATATTAGTTTTGGACACACGGGATACCACCGCCGTGTTTTCATGACTCGCGAAATGTCGGCCAATTCTGCGCACAGCTTTGAAAAGATACGTTTATCCATCTGGCTATATAACTGAAATACAATACTTTTGACTGTTTCTGTCAGCTGTTCAGTCGAGTAATTAGATCAGGTTTATAGCTAGTTTTGCAAAATTCAACGTAACAATGCCAATTAATGGCAAGCGATATTAAGCCAAGTAAACCGATGTTGTAAAAAAATTAGTAAAATTCAGTATTTTATAATAATAAAAACGTAAGCTATTATGTGGAAGAGAACCAACAATGAATAGGATGTAATGTATTTAGCATGTCTTGTTTATGAGGAAATATACGAAATAATTTAGAAACAGACTATAGGCCGGGAAATGTTGTGAGAATCCTGATCTAGAGGCAAGTTGACATGTTGGGTAGCAGACGATTTTCTACGTGTGGGACAACTTCTTGCAAAATTGGAAACATTGATTAAAATGCATAATTTTTTTAAAGTATACATTTCCATCTTTTATAAAATGTAATTATTTGTATGATTCAAACAGATACATAGTAAATTTGATTTTCTGGGTTGCAGGTTCAAGAAGGTCATGGAGTGGGTCTTCATATTGACATTTAGAAATCACATTTTAATATGCATTTTGAGTGATAATGTGCGATATTTGTATACAATTCATGAGCATCATGTTTTTTAATTAAAGTACGGTCTTTCTTTCTTCATGCCAAATTAATTTATGGCAACAAATAACACGTGATACATTGTTTACAGAAATGATGTATCGTTGTGCAGAATTACCCGAGGCGCAGAACTGGCCGACATGGTGGTAATACAAGGGACGATACTTTCTCATTTCATCTGAGATTCAACAATTTGGACTACAAATTTGGCTTAAAAAGATTAGCAGTTCCTTTTTTAATCCGATGTTCCTTCGAATAATCCCACCACATTTTTCATATTTTGACATTTATGTTGGGGTGTGGGGTCATTGCAACTGCATATCGAAATTTTGTGGAATGTGCCAACACCGTGCGTTAGCGACTTTTGCTATATCCACTCATGCCTGCATGAAATCGATAGGAAAATTATTTATTTTCTCAGAAATGGCAAATATGATAATCGTCATGTCACTAAACCGCAGTCAGTAAAACAAGATGAAACATGACCCAGTACTCGCCATTTGCATTACTAGTCACATGACTTCACGAATCTCAAATGAGGACACCGGAAGTTCAATAGTCACGTGATATCAACAAGAAACTCCTTTATAATGTTGTTGTGCAGGAATTCAATTATATTAAATGAAAGTCAGATACTTTTTGTAAAAACCAGCAATCTCGCTAGTCTGATTTATCAAGCAGAGATCACACGTCAACGTGGTAGTCACGTGATACAACAAGACTCCAAAAGTTGCTCTCGGAATATATAAATATGGATAATTTTGTGTTCATATTACAACCAGAATACGAATTTCATTTTTTATATTTTTCTCTACAACATTTGAAAAGGTGGGTTGTTAGATTTGTGTACAGTACTCATGCGACTAGCAATGCAAATCGCGAGCACCAGGTCACATTTGGTCAACGACGTGGTTTTGTCATGTCTTTCAGCAGATTAAAGACATAACGATTTTAATACTCACAATTTATGAGAAAATAAGTAGTTTTCATATCAATTTCATGCATGTATCACTCGATCTAACAACGTTTAAAGTTTGCTAGGCCATCCGGTAAGCGGCTACGCTTTGCCAATACCATGTTGGCCTCTTTTGATGCTAGATTGGTTTTCATAACTTCCATGTAAGGAAAGGTACGGAAATCGAGCTGACTTTGAAAATAAAAGTCTACTAGACGAATCTAATCCACTTGTCGTTTGGATTGACTCAGCACACGTTTGCTGCAAGCAACCAAATAATCCATTCTGCACCCTCCTAATATTCTGGTTAGAACTCGATAAATTTAACTCACGATCAGTTTAGTTAGCACTCAATTACGTGATTGTTTCGGGCGTCAATTGGTGGCGGAAAACTCCCGGGTTTTTCCCGACTTTCATAAATATTTGCCAAATTCCAGGATTTTTCATGGTCGAGGAAAAAATTATTATTTCTCCCGACTTTTTCCCGATTTCCCGGTAGCGTGGAAACCCTGTATACAGTGATGTCTAGCACTAGGGTATCACGCTGCTGTCTACCAAGACACATTATCCTAACACCAGGATAACAAGTGCCAACATTAAACTCTTAATGCTGTGCACATAGCGAGGAAACTGTGCAATTTGTATGTCTTTGGTATGACTCGGCCAGGGTTCGAACCAGCAAACTCCCCCATCCAGGACTGATGCTCCAGCCACTAGGCCAACAGAGTGGTCTATAGACAAATGAAAAAAAAGAAGAGAAGAAAATACAGAGAGAAAAGGAAAAAGGGGAAATGTAATTTAGATTAAAAAAATAGAACTAAAAAGTGAAAAGCAACCCTCCCTTTACATGCATGCTTGTGTTTTGATGCTATCATAAATAATAGGTTAGTATCAATTGTTAAAGAAGAGGACGTAGATCAATAAGGCCAAGAAAGCATTGAAATATATTTGTACAAAGTGTACTTACTGGCAAAACTAATAAATATACATTTCATTGTCATTGCAACAAAGTATTAATTATGATGTGGTCAAGAAAAGCATCTTGAGGGGTGATGAGTTGGTACCTGACATATATCAACACAGGTTAGGAATTTCAAAATGGAAACTGGATAGACCTAATAAAAAGCAACATAATAAAGACAGACTTTCCAAAGGCTCCTATTTTAAGAGGCCATGGTCACAGTCCTGTACTGAAAGCAATAAATGTGTTGGATGAAACAAATCAGTCTGATTTTATTATTGATAATTATAATCTATTTATGTTGAAAGGTTCTATATCACCTGTGGGCAAATCTACCAAACCTATCCCGATTAAAATATTAAGGGACAAAGGAGCTTCTCAGAGTCTTTTATCAGGTACATTGCCCGTGTCTGAGAAACAGTCTGGTCAGAGTGTTCTTATTCAGGATGCATAGTCAGGCTTTGTTTTTCCTCTCCAGTGTAGTGAACACATGACCATTGGATTGCGAAACGCAATGACCCACCTACTGAGCTGCTATGGTAACCTACCCAATACTCTTTGAAACCAAAGAATTAAAAATAAATAAGAGTAGGAAGTTGAGAAGAAAAAGAAAACCATTAAATGGTTAAATTGCATTATAATTTAATTGAGCCAGATAAGCATGTATTAATATGACACATATTTCACTGCATACAGTAAATTTTCATCTCCCCAAAAATGTTTAATATAAACGATGCAACCCAAATAAATATAAAGTCATTTCAGTCAATATGTATGTCATTATTGAATAACTACAAGAAGCTGGCCACAGACTGTATATTGCGCCCACTCATGAACAACATTCAACATCCTACGTACTGGTACCCTAATCAGCGTTAATCAAGTTAGATAGAACATAATACAGACAAAGTGATCAGAAAAAATATTAAAGTGAAAGAAAGTATAAAATCTGTACCGTTGAGGGTAATAAAAGGGTGTTGGCAGATGAACGAAAGGACATCAACTTCCATCTAAAAATGGCACCACAGGAATAATATGCAATGCTGCTGCGTTGTTGCATGAAAACATCATCTTATTTATCATTACTGTCTGCATGGACAATCTCTAGTATAATCAGTAAGACAATTTCCGTTGTAAAGTGTAAATGTATTTGAGTAATTCAAATAATGTCATCTTTACATATTCAGAGAAAGAAGTAAGCAACGTTTAAGTTATCTGCGCTATAGTTCCAATTAGATTTTGTTCCCTAAGTCCAAAAGAATGATAAAAATGATACGTGGGCAGCAGACCTTTGAACACACTCAAAACAGGAGCATAATACAAGTCAAGAATATGGATGTGACATAATCTCATCGATTAACATATTAAACATCTGTCAAACAGAACAGTTGCATAAACATATTCATATGAAAGATGTTTAATAAGTTTTGCCTTCAGAGTATTCAGACAAACTTAGGTTGGAACAATACAATTGTATTAGACTTGCATTTACGGTATACAATGTCTCATTAATCTGGCTCCATGGACACCTTGCCATAATAGGTTCCTTCTTCTTTGCCTCTTCATATGTTGTTTTTCCTAGTAGTGAATCTTCTTCTTATAAATTGTCCCAGTTGTCTTTGTACAGCTGCCTTCTCATCCATAGACCATGGTATTCTAGTCATTTTCTTCATTTTTGCTTTCACACTTGACTTGCAGTTTTTAACTAAAACAAAATATTCCCTTTTTTCAGATCTTACATTCCCCAGACATTGATACCATTTGAAATAGGAACTGTTCAACTGTTTACCATGTAAGAGCTGTTCCATTAAAACATACATGGAACCCAGGGAAGGCACTTTTAAAGTGGTTACTCACCAAAAGATACAATTTAGAAATTTCTTATCATTTTAATATGAACTCTGTGAAATCGAAGTACCGTGGCATATAGTTTTATAACACTGCCTTCCCTGGGAACCATGTATGTTTAAATGGAATAACTCTAAGCAATGTAAAAAAAACCAATACTGACAATAGGAAACATTAACACTAGGGTCTTGAGTGCACAATGACAAATGTATTATTGTATCATACTATTAATTTGTTTTCACAGCAACAGGTACCAGTGAATATCATCTACAAACACAGTAAATGTAACAGTTTTAACCTCAGTATCACATCCATAAAGTTTATGAGTTGTAGTTAGTAAAAAGCTAAACAATGTTCATTGTTAACATCTCTAGCAACATATCAAATCAAAAATGGAATAATGTACCAATAACTAAATATGATTTAGATATACTGGAACAATTAGTTTTGACATGAACTCAGTTTAATATTGTGAGATATAGTCATCACCAATTTTTGTTAAAAATCTTGAAAGTAGAAATGTTAGCATTGACAGTGATTTCTTTATTTTCATGTGAAAGCTTATAGTATGTATTAAATATATTTATGATGGTGCTATAATGTTCTGAAACATAATTGTTTTGATACAACAAAAGGTCCAATCAATATAGTATGATACATTTAAATAACATGTTATAATCATGTAATTTCAAGTTCTAGATGTTACTAAGTCAATATCCTTAATACATGAGCTCGTCTTCCAATACAGATTACCACGGGTTCTTGCAATTAGTTGTTTGCGTGCTAAGCTCCAGGGGCAAGAAGTTTAATATATTATCTTCACAGAATTCTGCGTAATGTAAATTTAATTTGCAATGTTTGTTAGTTGTTTGTATTGTTTTTAATTTTGTATTTCATTGCATGCTAATGTAATGTAACATTGCATGTTGAACTTGACCATATCCACAACCGAGTTCATCTTCTGCTTGGCCTGAAATGATATTTTTTAAATTTGATTTTGTAAACAAATAATATATAGCTAAAATATGCTCTATGTGTATAGGCTTACTATCAGGATCATTATTAACAGAAGAAGTAAATATGTTTGTTTGGGTCTGAGTCTAGATTTGAAATTCCCTTAGTTTCATTCACATAGTCCAGGTTCTGCTTTCTAACTAACATTTATAGTTTGTAAGCATCAGGATCATTCTAGAAGGTTATTGTCAAGTAGAGGACTATGTAATCTTGTAATTGAGAAGATTTATCAGTCATGCTTTAAGATCTAGCACTTTCAAGTTGAATTATAAGCTGTTTTCAATATTTTATTCCGGACTGGAATCTTTTTCTTCAATTTATTGAATTCAAGTAATTATTTTCTCTGGAAATACAAAAGTGCGCGGATAAAATCTTTGGATAGAGACAGTCACTGGAATACATAGTGAATTAAAATCTGGAATTATAATACTGTGATTCAACAAAAAACTCTTGGAACGTAAACACTCTACAAGCTACTACAGACACAGCAACAACCTCAGTTTTGGATTTAACTTATTCAGGCCTTTAAATGATTAGGACTTGTGTCTGTAATTCTAGGATTTTTTGAGATTTAATTCATAATACCATAATTTCCTTTTAATGACATTTTCACTTTGCATTATAGGGAAATAAATTATTTGTTGAATTTCACAAAGCTTATTGCTATTCACTCTTTTCTGTTACTTATCTTAAGAGCATATATCTTATATCTTGCTATGATCTGACCTTTAAAATTGGAACCTATCAAATATGTGAAAATGGTGAGCTATATTTGCATGTAGGTTCATCATTATATTTCAAGATGCTAAAACAAAACTACATATAGGATATGTAAAACACATCAGACAGAAAATGTTTCGCTGTGCACGACACTCTGTCTATTTATGATACATATCTAGGTTAAATGTCAGCAAAATGACATATGAATGTATAAAACAAAACTGCAGAATAATCAGACAGACTTCTGGATAGCACAATGACAGTATCATCCTTCCAGCTATTTTTAACAATAATAACAAATATTGGATTGCAATGGGAAGAAAAAATATCAATATGTAAAATGAGGTCATTAAAATCAAAGTGATTATATTTAAACCAATTAAATAGAATGCCATTTATTTAAGCTGAAGGACATTTATACCTAAACTTTGTTCTTTACATCATTTCATTATTTATAGGACCATTTATCAAGCCCAATGTTGATATCTTTCAAGGAGTCAGGATAATCAGTAGTTGGTTGCATCAACAACCCATTCACGTTTGTACTATGCAACAGACGTTAGAAGCATTATAAGAAGCTTCTGCTAGGGTTCCTGTCAGTCATACCATGTAGGGCATCACCCCTGATATATAATGATGGAGGGTCCATGTACTGCCTGAACAGTTACTGATCTATATCATAACATATCTACAGTCAACAACAAAGACAAGTTTTCAAGACTTTCTCTCATACAGTCCATATTAATAAAAGTACTCAGATTTGATTCTAAATGTGTTAATCATAAAAAAATTCACTATGATGCCTTTCTCCTTACAAAAGTATATACCAATGAAATCAGGTATCTTTTTCTTCAAAATGTGTTGACCATCATTTCAGGAGATTGAAGAGTTCTGGAAGCAGAGATATGCCTAATAATTGTTTATGATATTGAACTTAAAATCTGTCCCATCAGACTAAGACCGACCCTGTAGTCACATTATCCTGACACCTGGCCAACCAGTTCTAGCACCAACCTCTTAATGCTAAGTGCTAAGCGAGGCAGCTGCTAGTACCATTTTTATAAGTATTTCGTATGCCCCGGCCGGGGTGCGAACCCACAATCTCCCTCGTCCGATGCAGACACTTTAAATATTAGGCCACCGGCATGATTTGTTCAAGAAGTAAGACAAATACCGGCCCTTATCGCACTATACTTATCAGGGGTGAAAGCTTACACAGAAACACTAGGGTAACAGTGTTATGTTGCTCAGTTAGCAACCGTAATGCTATAGTAGTCATTCATTAAAACATTAATTTCTAATTTTGGAAACAGTAATGCATCCAGTGCTTTTAAAATTCAATTATTTACTGACCCCTTAACGGGACCTTCATTGGGACAACTACTTAATTCATAAACACCATTTAAGATTCAAATAAAGCTCATCATAAAAACACATTAAATACCGAATATGTAATAAAAACTATACACTATTTATTTGATTCTGTAGAAAGCATTGATACAGAATCTCAAGATAGAAACAATCATGAGACTGTTTTGACAAGGTATGCCCTCCTCACACACAGAGGCAAGGTTCGCAACATATTTCCAAACTAAAGAGTCATTTGACAATTATTTCCAAAATCTCAAGGGCATTTTATTATATGCCTTCCCAAAGGTTGTAATTTAAAATGTTCCTAACACTATGCTGCATAAGTTTCGATATTGCAGCTATATTAATGTGCTTTATACACAATAAATCATGGTCTAAAAACAGCAGATACAATAACAGTTCCATCCTACTCCATTTTGATGACGCAATGTTTTGAATCAAAGTCATAAACTCCCAGGTCTAGCAATATGACAGAAAAATTGTTAAAGCTACGTTAAAAAATTCAAATCACACACAACTCCCAGTTCTCATGAGAATGAATCTCTCAATGACAAAATGTTACTTGCCATACCAAATCTAGTACACTAATTATCCTGTTTGGAATTAGTAAAGTTCTCTTCAAAGTCCTTAGAAACTATTTCGATGAGGCAAACTAACCTCTGCCTCAAACAGTCAGCTACTAAACATGTGTTTGCAATGTGACAGACAGCGGACACTTACATCAGTAACACTGTTTAGAATGCTGTAATGAAATCTTAAGTTCCACGAGGATCTATTGTAACCGGTTTTCTTAGGTGGTTATTTGTTACTGTAAATATCTTTATAATACATTTCATAGCTCTATCAGTGTTCTTTATATTTGTTTTAGGGGCCCCGAGTGGCCAGTGTCTAAAACACTCACCTTTCCTGATCACTGCCATCTCACCTCTGTCTGCGTGGGTTTGAGTCTCAGGCTCGGCTAACGTGGGTACTTGAGATAGCTTGCCGGCAGCTTCTCGTAGGTCGATGGTTCTTCCTAAGGTTTTCCAGGGAACTTACTCCATTAATTATACTTGGCGCTATGTATAGCTTATCTTGTGCTGAAACATGGCATTAAATCTTTCAAAAACAGCATTTGTTATGTATGAAAGTACTATGATCTTAAATCTGATGAAAAAAGCAATTTTACTTTAAAAGTCAATCCTTTAAAAGAATCTTGTTATTTAGCTGAATCTGACCTATATACTTTAGTTCCTTTAAAGATAATCATGATAATGGTAAGAATGCAAATAAATTACAGTCAAAATCTTCTCCTGTAACTTTGTATTCTGTCTATGATTATTTGCACTTCTCGAGGAATGAGTTATGAATGATGCATATGCACATTGCCCATTTATTTTTTTAAAACGGGTCACAAGCTAAATCTGAGAGGATATTTTGTTACTAACAATCAAGCAATTTTAGTATATTACCATAAAGATTTTCCCCAAATTTTATTAGTTTTGCTTTCGAAACAAAATATCTCCTCAAACAAAATTATAATTAATACAAGAAAACCTTTAGGAATGTTAAAGTGAGATTTTTGTCTCATTTTTCTGGTAAATTTTAGTTTTTTTATGTTCTACTTTTATTACTTTAAAACACTGTTTTCTACTGGATCATATATTACAACAGTGGCACGGGGAGTAATAGACTTGTGTGAAGGTGAGAAGTTTGACAAATCTTAACTCGGGTAGTTTGGGAGCCATATATTTATTGATGACGTCACCAAGGTTTGTATGTGGGAACTACATATTTATGGTCAAATATCACCTAGCTCTGTGTATGGATAATACGTGTATATGTTTATGGCACAGGACAGTGACGTCTTCTGGTGTCCAATCTTGGCCAACTATTAATCATGTGCTAATAATAGCAGGGAGATAGCACATGTAATAATCCATAACTCTGTATCACTGTAACAGAACATCAGTGAAACAAATATTATAACAGACTTATTTGCCCAGGAAAGCTGTTGTAAGCAATGGCGATGCTGCTGACTACTGTATATATGTATGGGATAGTCCTAAGTCGAATACAGTTCGTTAGGTCTTAGTGTGGAAGTGTAGAATAATAAATAGCAATATGCATTGTTTTCCAAATCTGAGAATTAATTGTCTGCAGGAATATGTCTTCATGTGAAAGTTCTCTCATATATCACATGCTGACATGGCCATCCCATTCAATAACAACAGAAAGTTCCACTAAATCGAGCTTAAACTATAGTCTAAATATACTTCTCCATTTGTTTGTAACCCCTCTCCAATTTAAAAAGCAAAAGGCACAAATGAGATCAGAGATGTTCAGAACTTAATCAGTTAATTTATTAATTTATAATTTCAAACTGATTATGCTAAGGGTGGCCCTAACACAGTTATCATCTAAGTTTTTCACTTCAAACGAAGTTTTAATTTTAAAAGACGGCCATGTTTGTCAGTCATTTCTGGTTCATGGACAAGTCCCTTATCCGTGAAGTGGTATATGCAGGACTACACATGTATGTACATAGAAGGAAAATGCTATGTTGTCTGCTTCCGATATTTACAATGTCAAATCAAACACACACAAAAAATGACAAATACAAATTTGCCTTTCGCGTGGATTTAACAAACGGTGTAATTTTCTTATTCATGAGTGCAAAGAGATATACAACTAAACTTTCAACATTATGGTAATTTACGGCATTTTCCAGTATTTACCAAATAGGATGAACTACATCACTATGCTGTCTGAGGAAAAGAGACTAACTCATAGTGTATGCAATATGCTGCCGTCATAGTATGGAAAGACCATTAAGCTTGAAAGGTGCAGATGATGCTAGTGTTATCGCCACTCGTGTCACAGTCAGGTTAGAAATTCAATGAATGAAATGACTAAGTTCTTTGCACTTTTAATCACATTAAAGATTTGCTATTGACGGGGTACAAACAAACGGGAAGCTCTATCTATCTATAAAGATGCTGACACAGTCATACTTGGGCTTGGCTATTAAGCATGAGATAAGGACCTCCAACCGGCATAGACATGAGAATAACTAGGTCTTTCTTGTAGCTGACTAGTTCATTAGAACATGATTTTGGAACACTCCTACTTGTGAGATACCAAGTCAGGATTCATACTATATTAACCAAGTTTGTTTATCAACGAGAGAGAGAGAGAGAGAGACGGTTCTTCGTTTACCAACTCTTATGATATCAATATGAACTCTTTTGACATGGAAATATAATAATCAGGACCTTAGTTATTATATAGTACATGTATTATATTAGTACATGTATGACAGGTCAATTTTAAGCAATAATACGAGCCCATGTGGGTGGAACCGGATACAAGCGAATGGTCATAGATGATAACTAATGAAGGAACGAACTTTTTGAACGAAGATAATACATAATTGTATTAAGAATCTATTTGTTTCTTACCAGTTTGATCCAGTACGTCTTCCAAAATTTAGGTACATTAATCCATGTACACACAAATCACGCGCCACAAATACCGCACTATATCAGCCGCACCGGTCTTAAAATAACGCACTTTCTGCTGCCATCACCAGTGTACCATTTTACAAAATTATTTCTTTTTAAAAGTCACTAATAATACTAGTAATTATTTTACTAGTCGTATTTATATGTATACGAAGTTTACAGAAACACTGTACAGTAGCGATGTTCTCACTGGAATGCAAACAATTAGAAGTCAAGCGCCTTCTGATTTGCTAAGCGTCTGGACACCAGTCTACGGCCCAAGGAGAGTCGCGAATTGTGTGAACAATACACACTGAGTGTATGTGTCTGTCAGACATCCCCTACTTTGTGAGGATTTTCACAATAACGCGTAATTGATCTCTTATGCTCATTTTCAACCGTTTGCCGACGAAACATTTCGAGGACTAGTGTATAAGTCATCACAATGTAGTCCAGTCCTCAAGATGTTGGTGTGCATTCAAACTCAGGTCCTCGCAAGTATACAGAAACACAATAACACACACACACACACACACACACACACACACCCAAGCACTACCAAGGAACACAAATATATGATTGTCAACTTAATCAGTCCTTCTTTTCTAGCTGTCTGGTTAGGCTTGAAAAGGGCTGTGTTTTTATTTTAAACTCCAGTTGCACCTGTTTAATGATTACATCTCCGAGGCCTGACACCACACACACAGTGCAGACCTCATTCCTGCTCCCAACTGGCTGTTGTTGTTGTAGCGCAGTTGGGGTTTTATATGCTTTACTATCTCATTCCTCAGTTTTAGGGATAGTGAAAACTTGGTCCATCCTACTTCTATTTCAAGCCTCGGATGACGCTGTACCCGTGGCTGCTCTCGTTGTTGCTGCGGCTCTCACTCTTGTTTTTCACGAAACCGTTTTGAATTTGCGCGAACACATTTACACATTTATATATAAAAAAATATGCCAGACTTCCTCCGGATGACATATACAATTACTGTAGACATGAAACACTGCTAGATAAGTCCCTGAATTGTAATAACATAAATTTGATAATGGATCCTGTAAACCGAGTAAAATCTTCGTATAACGACACAGTCTCAAGTTTAAAAAACATCAGGTGAAATCCGTGCATGGTAATACGTTTCTAGTTTGCGTATTAAGGGCGATTTTCAAGATAGTTAAATAGATTAAAATACTAAAGTTAAGAGTCTTTCGTATTGCGTATATATATAATATTAGTCAAGGAAAATGTATCCAATTATATTTGGATTTATCCGTTCATGGGCTTGTCTCAAGGTAAAGCAGTGACGGGAGGAACATTGAAAACTTACGCGAACAATGTAACGACCATCAAGTTTGTTGTGTCTTGCATATGTGTTGTGTAAATATAGATTTTGATTGGTATAAATTACTATAAGATTTTGATTTCGGGCGAAAAAAGGCAAGCATCGTTTAAGTAACGCTAGCACCGCGAAATGTTGTATTTCTACAAAAAAAGATATTTTTTCTTAATAATAAATGTTGTCTTCTCCTAAACTGTGAAGGTATGTGGCATTGTCGGCCGTTTCAAATTATAAAAGTTATTAGTCAATTGATTATTATTGAAGATATTGCGATGGAGGGGTTTGTACGGAGAGTAAAGATTTAAGAATTTTATTTCGAGAGCGTTTATGATTCTCTTATATATATATATATATATATATATATATATATATATATATATATATATATATATATATATATATATATATATATATTAATGCTACAGTCACGATTGATGTCTATAGTATAACTATAGCTATAGACCTTTTCACGTTCATAACTATGATTTTGTGATCGACTCAATTTGGGCATTTTTCTTATATTAGAAGGGGTGCAGAGGTTGTGAGAAGTGGCAGAATAACAGTTGGGTGTAACATGATAGCAAGATTGAGCATATATTATATTCACTGTGCTATACTGAGTTTGCGGTTTTAAGGAAAACAAAATGTCTTCCTGCAAGATACTACTGCTGCGTATAAAGCACATGAGCTCGTTACAAAGAACATTAGGAGCACCCGTCAATGAATTGATGACTGAGGGGTCTAACATTTAACAAAAAAAAAAAACATAGCAAGACACGAGTTCGCACCCCTCGATATTTCCAACCCTCATAGTTTGTCCTAGTTGCGTCTGCTAATTTGCAAAGTAAGCCGGCAGCAATCAAGAAGAGTTCAACTTTCAGAACGGCTGCACATACATCATTCGGTTCGTGAAATATTGGAGAAAATTCTTAGATTAGAAATTGTTCGGATCTTGCCTTTTGGTCAATGGTGAATTCCAAGACTCTCCTGAATGCTCTGTGGAGATGGCCAGGAAAAAATGTACCTCCTTCGTTCAGTGGTGAAAACCGGTAGCATCAAATCCTGAAATTTCCCGACAACAACTTCAAAAGCGTCAGTGATACAAGCGACGGACACAAACGTCCCAGCCTCTATCAGACATACCCATTTCAAAATACATCGTGTGTGGCGTTAATAATCACTCTTACAAGCTCAGTCAGATACATATTGGACTAATGGTTCGGTTAATGCAACAGAGTAGTGTTTTATGCTGTTGCTCGGTAGTAAAGTGAACGTAAAATGTATGAAATCAGCGGTTGTAAGTTAATCAGTATCCGTTGTTTTGCTCAACATTTTGTAAATTGCTTTTGGCGGGCTGGCATGGGTTGGCCCCAAAGGTTATTATCCTATGGAGTTATTAATAAAATATGTTATTGTCTGGTAGATTGTCCTGTGGATTTATGTCGAGGATTGCTGTTTGTAATTCCTTTTGTAGCCTAGACTCGGTAAATCTTTCTACTTTACTTTACATAGGTATGGTTCGTTACCCGTATCAGTCTTTATTAAATCATATTGATCCGTACCGCAAGCCTTGTTTCATGTTGAATGCATACATATAAGATGAATTCGTTGACAAAATATATTCCAGGTGATTCATACTGCATAATAAATAAAACAAAGAAACACTTGTACCTAGACCTAGTCGAACTCAGTCTGAAAGTACCATCATACGGTTATGTCAATACCTATATACATGACATTGCCATGGTGAACAAACATAATATATGGCAGTACGTTATGTCTCACCCGGAAGCGATTTGTACAAAGGATATATATATATATACATACACCTATCGTATTTCAAATGAGTCTGAGGGATAGGCAGGACTGAAAACTAGGCTGGTCAGTGAGGATCAGTAAGTTATTGTAATTTGTTATTGTTCTTTCTAATTACATTTATATTTGCAAATATGTAATATTTGTATGTATGAGTAAAGTTTTGTTTGTTCTGTGTTGATATCGACAGCTATTTGTTTTATTTTCATAATTTAGAAAATAACACTTAATCCCTTATCTTGTAGTTGAAAGTTTGCAAGCATAAGCCCTCCAATCCATTAATTCATTAATAGTGTTTTCTGGGTGGATCGGGTCTGTTGTTAAATTTATAAGTGAATATAAAATAGATACCATCATCGTTGTTTTGAGATTCGTTACCTTTCCATGGTATGCTTACTAGCTATTACTTAGATTAAATCGGTAAATAAAGATTCATGAAACATTCTAGTTATGTTCCATCTATCATAAGTCACGGTCTGGCTCCTATTTTGGGGTCCGTGGATGGGATTCGAAGGAAACACTTACACTATTTTGAGCGGCATTGACAATAATTGCTTTAAAACAAGGACGAACAATGCAAAAGTTTAAAATAAATCAAACATAAAGAATATGCACTATTTGAATGCTTACTCCACAACGCTGTGGATAACGCAATACGAAAGAAAGCCAATCATACGAAATGTACATCAGCAAAGAAGATGAACTTGGCAGCTTGACACATATTTATTTTACTTGACACAGCGTGCATTAAAAAATCCAGTTCTGAAGTCATATATGTTTGTCGTAATAATACGATCTTTTTGACTATTTGTGTATATCTGCCTGCTTTTCTCCATGTGTCAGTATGTCTTTATTGAACTTTACCCCCTTAGTTTATCTTCATACATACTTAAACGACTTAGAGATATCTGCGTTAAGCCATTTTAAGTAATTTCATGTGTAAATCGGAAAAAATTATCTTGTGGCGAGGTGTGATTGTTTCAACGATAGATCAACACAAATATTTAAAGATCTTATTGCGAATATTTACGAGAAGTATTTGTATTGATTGTATCAGAACCAGATGTGATTCAAAAGTGTTACGTTTGTTGCAGCGGTTGAAGCTCAATGCACTTGTTAATCGTATCGTTTTACTCGATATTGCCGCCGATTTAGCGTACTGTCTGCATTTTTGAGGTTCGTGCATATCACGTGACTTTGTGGAGTGCTGCTTTAAAAAGTGTTCAGATTGTTACAACTTCCATTTTGGATCTTTGTACCATGAACATTCCAGACAATATACCTGCATCTTGAGTGAACGATTGGAAAATAAGGGATACAACAGGATAATACGGTATTAGATAAGCTTCAAATCAATCATTTTCCTTGTTGCCTGTATTATTTAAAGTTACTTCCAAATACTCTGTGTAAAAATAAGGTCTGTATTTATATTCCGTACAGTCTCGTACGCTGCATCTTGTATGCGTTGTGAATCATTTGAATTAGTGAAGTTTATTCATTCTATATGTGAAGAAGTATATGGCTGGGGTGGGGTGCTCCCAATATTTTATATAAACTATTATAGCCATCCCTCCCAGGCTCTATTTTGTTGGAAGTTAAATTTAGTGAAATATCGATGTAGATCTCCTAGCTTCAATTCAGCAGCGCCGACGGTTAGATTGTTAAATGTACAAAAGAGTTGAAATTCAAAAGATAACCATTTAAAAACAATTCAGTAGTGAAATGACTCCAATTTCCAAGTACACTCCTTCCGCTCCACCCTTTCATAAGCCTACTGCATCATTTGATTAGAAATGTAAGATTGATTTCCACCTGTCATTGTATTTCTACTCTTCTGATGTATCCGTTCTTTCTCTTATTTCTCCCAATTCCTTATCCTCCTCTTCCTCGACTTTCTCTAGACTCCTTCTCCTCCTCCACCACCTTTTCAACCACGACTACTCTTCTGTATTCCACTGTCTCGGCTACAGTCTCAATTCCGTCTCCAACTCTTGAAGACTTGGGACTCAATTGAACAGGAAGTTATCTGTCCAATAAAAAGATTCATGTCAAAACACAAGGACCGTACAGTGTTTTTCCTTAGCCCATTCATCTCATTCTACACACAGTCTCTCATCACATAACGGCTATTAAATTTCTTCGGTCACGCATTCGTTCACATCGAGATACCCACACTTTCTTGTTTGGTAAAACAAACGTCATAATGCGACACGGTATCAATTACCTCTTATACATACATCAATAAATTTCATCACATTATTACATATTCCTAATCGCGTTATACTAAACACTTTCACAATAATCAGACGCATTTCTTTACGTTACAACTCATACAAAGTACACAAATACTGAGATATAAATGCTCTGATACATGCATGTAATGAACCAAAAACAAAAAAAAATGGAAAATAGAACTAAGAAACAAAGCAAATTAAATATACATAACAATAGTTCTGCATATTTATACAGATGACACACTACAGTAAGAACAAATGTCAATGTATTACTTTATGAATAAGATTATACAAAGACATAAACCTCTTTTCACCGAAACTAGACCAACTATTGTGCCTTCAATATAATGTACTTTTTCCCTAGCCAGATATAGCTCCCTCAGACTTTAAAGCTATATTTTATAATATTTTGGGCTTGCTTGTTGGAAATATAATTCATTGCTGTGTTCAGGCCAGGGTAAATTGTTCTACATAAAATATTTCCGACTGAAAGAGGCAAAGAGGAGCGACATTGATCGTACAACATTAGGACACAGTCAATTTTTTTGACCCAGTGCAGGATTCTACCAAATATATGTTTCTAATACGCAAACATTTGACGAGTTGTTACAAGGTCGGTATTATTGGTAAGAAAATATCACAGTTATAAGCGACACTTCGCTTTGTGTTTTTTTATTTATGTGACCTTTTCGCTTCATATTTGTTCCCTCTCTCAATTTGTCAATACTTGATTGTTTTGTATAGAAGTGAATATAAGTGACATAGCAGGTCAAAAGTACAATATCAGTTTCCCTATCATCACTCGTAATGCGAATCACAGATCACAACACATTGTTGGTTTTCGGAGTTTCGAGTTTGTTTTTGTTAGAACATTTCTAGTTATAGCCCATATACAGGCTCATAGTTTTACGGAAAATCAAATCATTTACAGGAAACAGCCATTGTTGTTCAAGTCATGGTTATTAAGCCTGTTCGTTGAGCCCTATCTATGTTAATGCTTCGTCTTATATGGATGATTCATTCATGCGACAACTCATAAACTTATTACTGCAGATTTGCAAAATCCGTTTAGGAGATTAGACTTAATTTTTAGCAACCTTATATATATATATATATATATATATATATATATATATATATATATATATATATATATATATATATATAAAGAGGGACAGATAAATAACTTTTATGTAATGTCCCGAAAGACACACTGGGTTTTACGAACCCCAAATTTAGCCCAAGCTAACAAATTACATGTACGGAGATACAGTCCGTCATCAGTACATTTCGTTTCAGCTCCACGGCTGCTACGGTTCAACTTCACAGCTGCTACAGACTCCGGAACACTTCGAACCACTCGGAACACTCCGAACTGTAAACACTCTGGACACTCCGGACATTTGACACTCCGGACATTAGACACTCCAGATACCTCGGACATTAGACGCTCCGGACTCCCCGAACATTCGACTCTTCAGAATCCCCCGGACATTTGACACTCCGTACACCCCGGACATTAGACAATCCGGACACATCGGACACCCGGAAATTATACACTCCGGACACTCCTGATATCAGACACTCCGGACACCCCGGACATTAGACAGCTGAAAATATGCCCAATACCGTGTACTATACATAACACCAGCATAATAATTTAATGATGGTATACACGATAAGTTCTATAGATTACATTATCAGCACAATAATTACAAAATGATAGGTTCAAAAATAAACCTGACCCTGCTCAGTAAGAATGTTACTATATTAAACAGTTCTTAAAAAATGTAACTTTACATTACTAATCTAAATCCCTTGCTCAGTGGCGAACAAGAATATAAATATGTGTATTATTCTGCGTAAACCAAATCAACGTAGCAAACATTCCAAATTAAACGTGGTAATACAGTATTTATAACTTATAGACTAGAAATTAATAAACTTACATACTTCTACAGCTGAAGATGTGCAAATCGTTGAAGCAGACTGCCGGCTGACAAGACTTATCCGTATTATAAAGAAATTTACTACTTTGAGGTATTTATACAAAGACATAGTCTGTGCATTGTAGGCATTCGGTTCGTCCCATCTAGAGCACTTCGCACCTGCGGCATGGGATGAACCGAACTAGCTATTTAGAAATACGAAACAATATACATAAATCACCCTCGGGTATCGTTGCACACAAAAAAACGAAACCCGAATACATGTATTCGATAAATAAAAGAGTTTAATTCCGTAACACCCAACACGGACTTATTGCACCAAAACATGTGTTTGTGGCGTTTCCAAATGTACCTCGAGATAATAGATCATAGTCAAACCCAAAATATAATGGAATTTGAGTGACTCTGAGGTCAAACTGTCATCATCAACCCTCGGAATAAAAATTCGGCTTATCGATGCAGAAGCCGCTACTGATATTGCACATGCATATCACATTCTGTATTTGTACATGCACTGATATCAAAACATCGACACAGGTCTGCGAATTTCCCAACAAGACTTTTGTACACTATAACTGATTCATTACTATTCATTGGAAGATATGGAATTGTTCATACAGTACGTCGCTGATATGAATTTTTCATGCACGTATAGCTCCTGGTTATGATATTTACATATGCTATGCTGTGATACTTTCTGACAAACCATTATTAATGGAAAATGCTGGTGTACAAATGAAGGTAATTGATAATTAAACCTGAAACGTACTTTAATAATAATATCTTACCACGAAGTTAAGGTCGACCTTTAATGAAAATCAATTAAAAAAATGCAATGAAAAAAAACGGTGTGAGACAAAATTAACTGGAAGTGTTCCCATGTGGTTGACCCAGTGCCTATATCGCTCTCTTTAATGCGTCCAAACACAACAATACCTCAATGACATTAAAATTATCAAGTCAAAGATGAAACAAATACAAACGTCCGGTGAAATATTTATTTTCCTTGTCACAATTCCAGACTAGTAATGTGGGGCACCCTAGCGTCAAGGGAAATTAGCATTACAAGACCCCTTGGGCAACTCTAGCGTCAAGGGAAATTTAACATGGAGAAAAATCATGGGCAACTCTAGCGTCAAGGGAAATTAACATGGGGAAAACTCATGGGCAACTCTAGCGACAAGGGGATTGAACATGGGGAAAAAAGCATGGGCAACTCTAGCGACAAGGGAAATTGAACATGGGGAATTGTAATAGGGTCCAGACCTGATGGGTCTATGGAAAGGGAACAGGGGGAGAGGGACATAACACACACACACACACACAACGTACGCGCGAAGACACACACACACACACATATATAAAATAATAATTCGGGGTTAGGCAATTGAAAGTCAGTCTCTTTTCGAGAAATAGGAGTGGCCCTGAAAAGGGCCTTTGGTTTTATGTTAATATGCCTTTAACATAAAGGGCATCTGTGGCATCTTCTTGTCCTCAAGCTGCGTCTTACAGCAGGGCCATACATCAGAGTCCTCTTGAGGCAACCTTGTCTCTCTATGTAGACTCTTCGTATCCACAGACTGCTGTTGGTCCTGTGGACAACTGTCCACTTGGATCGGACATACATGAGCATGTCCGTCCTGATCATCATTGAAGACACGAGGGTGGAAGATTCAACGTCAGTCCACATCTTGCGGCTACGAGAATATGTGAGTGAGTGATTGCACTGAACTGCGCTTATTTATAGGGAGAGAAAGGATTGAAACGTATTGAGTTCGTTGACCAATCCAAACACGCGTGACGAAATTTAGTCAGTCCGCATCCAATCGGAAGAGAGCAGTCTGTGACGTCACGTGGCCTATATACATTCGTTAGTGCCTGTGCGCTGTCAATCTATGCGACAGTTATTCAACATGACGGAAACTCAGAAAACGATCCATTGGGGTGCACCGACGGTGGAGACTACCCAAGGGAACCCGGACTTACTTTCAGAAGCGGTAAACTGGGATTTTGTGGATTTTCTGACCTCGCAAGAATTTGTTCCAGAACCTTCGTTACCATCTTTACCACACGTGGATAATTTTCGACAGAGACAGAAAGACGAATTGGAGAAATTTATACAGAGACAAAAGGAAGCAGAACAAGCTTTTCTGCTACAGCAACAGCAGCAAGAAGAAGAGGTTAGAAGAAAAAAAACAGCAAGAAGAAGAAGAAGCAGCAAAGAAACAAGAGGGTGAAAGTCAAACGGTCACGGTACTGTTGGACATTTTAGCGGAGTTAAGAAGTCTGAAACAAATGTATCAGACTTCTTTATCACGACCGAAGAGAACACGACCTTCCCGAGCTAAACACGCCAACCCTGAGACTAACCCTACCTTACCACCCTTAGTGATTTCAACCCAATCATCATCATCAAAAGTAGGCCTCGGACGTGGCAAAGGCTTAAGACAGTTAAAGTTGATTGCTTAAACTCACCCCTACACCAGGAAAATAACGGCCCTTTTCAGGGCCACCCACTTCTCTCGAAAAGAGATACAATTTCAATTGCCAATAACTCAAAATAACAACCCATTTTAACCCTATAGTACTTGTCTGTGTATGAGTGTGTGAGTGTAGGTTCTTATTTTAAAATCATAACCCAAAGTCACTTACCTTTTATCATCAATGTATTCTGTTATCCATAGTTACAATCCAATTCACAACATAAACACTCTTAAAAAAGTTCATTCACTTCTTTCGTGTCATTATTTACTCTCTCTGTTTTTTAAATTTCTTCACAGGCTTTTCCTCTTCTTCCTCCTCACTTTCTTCCCTTCTTCTTTTCTTCTCCTGTTTCTTTTTCTTCACCTGTCTGCTTTCTTCCTCTTCTTCTTCCTCTTCTTTCTCTGAAGAATCACTCTTTTCTTCTGACTCCTCTTGTTTCTTTTTGGGGCAATCTGGAGACCAATGTCCTTTTTCTTTACAATAATAACAGGTATCTTGACTTTTGTCTTTTCTAGCCCCTGTTGTTTTCTTTTCTAACGGTCTGGACACTCTGAAGACCAATGCCCTATCTTTTGACAGATATAGCAAGTATCTTCACTTTTATCTCGAAAGGAAGGAGAGTAGTCCGAAGGCTGGTCTGAAGAAAATTTTCTAATGACCCCTCGCAACGCTCTGATGAAACGTTCCATCTGGCTAGTCTCTTCCATCGCTGTGCTCAGTTAGAGAGAGAAATGAATAGTGAAAGGACAAGACACATACCCTTTAATATACGCTGGTCTGCCATGACTATAAAGTACCCCACGGTGTTTAAACTTGAGTCATTTGACTTTTTGCTTTCAAGATGAAACGATCTAATTCATTTGAGAAGAAAGAAAAAGAAGAAAGTAAGAGGCAGAAACGTGATCTATCGCCTCGTACCAGAGCTGAAGTCTTGGCACAAATTCATGCCAGTGATTTTGAAGACGACATGAGTGAACCAGAATCCAAGCCCTCTCAACCAAGTTCACCGCCCTTAGTTAACCCTGACAAATACTACTCCATTCGAGAGACAGAAAAGCGCTCCTCTAGAAAATTTAGAACCACGGCTTACACCTACACGGTGAAGTTTAAAGATTTCAAGTCCGAAGTACCCTTAGAGAAAGCAGAAGGGTTCATCACCGAGATGTGGGATTCTTTACTCACCGCACTCAAGCGACAATGTCAACCCAAAGAAGACGATCGCTTGACACTATCCATATAACACGATGGTTTGAAATCCCCTGTTTGGATTGAGTTTATCAGACCCACAGAACTGACCCCTTCCAAAGTCATGGACAAGATACAACAGGTGCAACAATCCAATGACAAGTTTGACATCATCGATGGTAAAGCCACACTGAAAACGGCTCACGTCTCTCTTCCTCAAGGGACTGGACGCAAAAAGATGTTATTGGTGGACGAACTTCGCAGCACCAAAACAAGTCTCGTCCGAATTAACAACCCTCAAGACCAGATGTGTTTAGCCCGTGCCATCGTGGTGGGACGAACCTATGCCAACAAGAACGACACGGCAGAATGGAAAAGAGCCTGGAAAACTATTCAACAATCGGACCGAGCCAAACAACGAAACGAAGCAGAACTCCTGTTACAACAAGCTGGCCTGTCCAAAGACACACCCTGTGGCATTCCTGAAATGCAAACATTGCAAGATGTCCTAGCTCCACGCTACACCTTGAAAGTGCACCCTCAAGAAGTGCGTGGGTCTCTGTTGTTTCGAGGCCAAGATTTTAAGGACGGAAAATACATTCACCTTTATCATCACGATGACTATTTCGATACCATTACCAATATCACTGGATTCCTGGGATACAGTTATTACTGTGAGAAATGTGACTATGGTTATAATAATCGAGAGCAACACAAACATTGCGGATCCAAATGCTCAGGATGTTTGGCCTCTCCACCCTGTCTGAGCGAAGGACCAGTGCATTGTTCAACTTGTCTGCGCATGTTTGTCAGCCCTACCTGTTACCAACAACATTTGAAGACGCAAGGTTCACAGCAGAAATGTGCTTGTCAACTGTTGAGATTGTGCCCTATGTGTGGACAAGGCATATGTACCAATAATGCCAAGGCCCACGTATGTTCAGGAAAGAAAAAATGTCACATTTGTCATCACATCGTAGACTTGGAACACGAATGCTACGTGCAAAAATACCATCCAGAGAAAGAGGAGGATGGTCACAAGAAGAAAGGTAATTTCATCTTTTTCGATTTCGAATGCATGCAAGAGACCGGCATTCACATTCGTAATTTCTGCGTGGCTCATCGAGCGTGCGAGAAGTGCATTCAAGAACCTATCTTCAGTCATTGTCCTCACTGCAGCAAGATTCCTGGAGGGCGTGAAAAAATCTTTCGGGGACCGAACACGCTAGCCGATTTTGCCCAATCGGTCTTAGACCCCATCGACAAGACGTGGAGCCAAGAGGACATCGAACGTTACGGAGATTGTCATCGTCATGCCACGGTGATGGCTCACAATTTCTCCGGATACGATGGACAGTTTCTTTTGAGGTATTATACGGAACAAGGCACCGAACGACCTAAAGTCATTTTGAACGGAGCCAAAATCATTTCCATGCAAGTGGGACAAGTACAGTTTAAAGATTCCATGAGTTACTTGGCCATGCCTTTGAGTCGAATGCCTAAAACGTTTGGAATGACAGAAATGGCTAAAGGGTATTTTCCACACTTTTTCAATACGGAAGCCAATCAACACGCCGTTCTACCCCATTTGCCTGAGGATAAAGATTACGACCCCGACAACATGGGTACCGAACAACGAGAAGCTGTCTACGCTTGGTACCAGGTTCACGCCTCCGACCCTTTCGACTTTCAGGAAGAAATGCTAAAGTATTGTCGTTCCGACGTGGACATTTCACGGCGTTGCTGTGGAAAATTTCGAGAACTGTTCATGGAACACGGAGGGGTCGATCCTTTGAAAGAAGCTTGCACCATTGCCAAAGCGTGTTCCTTAGTGTACAGACAACGATTCATGCCTGAAAACACCGTGGCGGTCATCAGCCCTCAAACGACCCACTATGTCAAACGTCAATACTCGGTCAAAGCCCTACGCTGGTTACATTACTTGTGCGACCAGGAAGACAAATGGATTCAGCATGCCCGCAACGGAGGGGGCGAAAAGACCATCGGAACGTATTCGGTCAACGGCTGGGACTTAGAAAACCCAAAGATCGTGTACGAGTTTAACGGTTGCTTATTTCACGGATGTCCCGTCTGTTACCCTGACCGTGACACTAAAAATCAGTTTTTACAACGAACCATGGAAGACTTGTACCAGGACACTTGTCAGCGACGCCTAAAGTTAGAACAGGAAGGATACCAAGTGGTGGAACTGTGGGAACACGAACACGATCACCGTTTGAAAACCGATCCCGAGTTTAAACGCCTCGTGGAAAGTTACAAGCTGGTGGACCCCCTGAACCCGAGAGATAGTTTGTACGGAGGGAGGACCAATGCCACCTGTTTGCTGTACCAAGCCGACGAAGAGAAAGGAGAAGAAATGAAATACTTGGACGTGTGTTCGCTGTATCCCTACGTGTGCAAATATTGTCGCTTTCCTGCAAGGCACCCACAATTGTTCACGGAACACATCGACCTGAAAAATATTCGACAATACGAAGGCTTGATCAAGTGCAAAGTTTTACCTCCCACGGACTTGTACCATCCCGTCTTACCTCACCATTGTCAAGGCAAACTGATGTTTCCTTTGTGCCGTACTTGTGCCGAAACGTGCAACCAAGACCAGCCGTGTCAGCACACCCAGGAAGAACGGGCCTTGACGTGGACCTGGGTCAGCGTAGAATTGTTCAAAGCTCTGGACATGGGATACCAACTGTTAGAAGTGTACGAAATTTGTCACTTTCCCAAGACACAACAATACCACAAGGGTGACCCCACGCAGAAAGGCATTTTCGCAGACTACGTGGATGCTTTTTGAAACTATAGCAAGAAGCCAGTGGCTATCCGTCCTGGTGTCACACTCCCGAAGACCAAAAGACATTCAAAGAGAAATACTATGCACAAGAAGGCATCACTTTCGACCACATCGAGAAAAACGAAGGCAGGCGATCGTTTGCCAAAGTGATGTTAAATTGTTTGTGGGGCAAAATGGCACAACGCACGTGTTTACCCAAGACGGAGTATTTGACCGAACCTTCCCGCTACTTTCAGATGATTCACGACAAAACCAAATACATGAAACACGTGGACGTCGTTCGTGAGGATTTGATCTTGGTCAATTACGAAGAAGATCTGGACTTTGTACAAGACGACCCTTTTGGAAATGTCATCATTGCGGCTTACGTGACAGCTCATGCTCGCTTAAAACTGTACGAAGCTTTAGAACTGTTAGGGGAACGCGTCCTGTACTTTGACACGGACAGTTGCATTTACATCCAGCACCCTGACATCGAAGGAGACCGTTTAGGAGCCTGGACAGACGAGCATCCCGACGACAAGATTCTAAGTTTCGCCAGTGGTGGTCCTAAAAATTACGGTTACGAATACCGGGACAAACAAGGAGAAGTGCACAGCAGTGCAAAGTGAAAGGATTGAATCTGAATTATCGTACCAGTCGAGTGGTGAACTTTGGGGTATTGAAAGAAGCCTTGCAGTCTGGAAAGGACGAACACTTTAAAGTGACCACCTATCAATCGAACAAGATTGTACGTTTACCCACTCACCACATCGTCAGTCGAACCTTGGAAAAAGTCTATCAAATCGTGTACCAGAAGCGAGTGCGACTTCCCAATCATTTCACCTTACCGTATGGACACGTTGGTATTGGTCTGTATATAAAAAGGAACCCTAGGCAAGATCGATAGTTCATTGTGACCACCAAGACCAAGTGAACAAGATGAATACTTTCAGAGAAACACAAAACAAGTTTAGAATGGCACAATTCAAGTGTGGGGCTTCTGAAGTGGAATGCGCTTGTGAGCCTTGCGACTTTTCAACCTGTGTTAGTGACAGTACCAGAAGAACCCGTCACCCAGGACAGGACTGTCATGGACATTCCTGAAAGGTCATTCCGGGAGGACATTTGCGTGACAATACCTCATGTAGAGACTGTAAGAACATTACACACTGTCCCTAGGACATCTTGGTTACCCAGAACATGTTGCACAGAGACTTGTTTATATTCCACTTTGATCGTTTTGATGTGTTTTTTATTCCTGTACATAACTATTTGGCTTTTATGTATTCTTGTCTTTCGTCTTTATTTTTGAAACCTCAATAAACGTGTCCTGAAAAAGTATATAAACTCTTGTCTTGTCTGTTTTCGTGTCACAAGTGACATTCCTCACACTATGGCTACCTCTGCTGTCTCTGCTCCCTCTTCCTCCACTTTCAAAGTCATCGACGAACACTTAGATCGTGCCAGTTGGGAGGCCTTGTATCTTCGCCATCCCTTTAACATGCTCATTGCTGGACCTAGCGGTTCAGGCAAAACCGAATTTGTCAAACGTTTGATCGAACATAAACATCATTTGATCGATCGACCACCTCAACGCATCGTGTGGTGTTACAAAGAGTGGCAATCGGCGTACAGTCTCTTGCGAGAAAGTCAAGGCGATTCCATCGTGTTTGTGGAAGGCATTCCTAAAGAAGACGACGGCATCGTCTCTGACTCCCGTCAAACCCATTTGGTCATTTTTGACGACATGTTAGGAGAAGACGAAGAAGAAATTAAACTGTGGTTCACGCGTAAAGGGCATCACCGTAATGCCAGTGTCGTTTACATCACTCAAAATTTGTTTCAACAAAGTAAAACCCATCGCACCATCAGTCTCAATGCGCATTACGTGGTCTTGTTTAAAAGCCCTCGAGATAAATCGCAAGTGCAAGTCTTAGCCAAACAGTTAGGAATGCCTTGGCTGACTCAGGCGTACGACGATGCCACTCACACTCCACACGCTTATTTACTCGTCGATTTGAAACCTACGACCCCCGAGGATTTGCGATTTCGTACCCACTTGTTTCACCACTGGTGCCAAGACGGAGGGCCTGTCCTGTATACGTCTCCGTCCTCGACTTAATTTCACTCCAAAAAAAATCTATAAAAACCTCAGACCCTTTTCGTCTGTCTCACACAGTGTGAACATGGCGTCCCTTCAGTCGCATCTTCCCGTCAAATTGATTCGTGCCTTGTATGGCATCATTCGAGAAAAAATCCACAAAGACGAGCTCGTGTCTTAGAAGCTAGTCTCAAAGAAGTCTTACGATGGTTCACGGTGATGGCACGTCAGTTACTCCAAGGGGTCATTCAGATTCCTCATCAAACCAAACGCTTTTTCGATCGAAACAAAGTCGCTTTGACCCAACTGGCCGATCCCCGCATCGACACTCAAACCAAAAAACAAATCATTTTGAAACCTGGAGGGAGCGGTACTCTAGGAGGGGTCATCATTCGCTCTCTCTTAATATGGGATCCTAATGCATCCAAAGTTCTCCCCAAGACACAAAAAGAAGTCAAACGAAGCTGCAAGAAGAAAACGAAAAAGACCAGGTCCCCAAAAAGACCCGTGTCTGCAAGAACTTCTCCAGTGGCGGGACCCTCCTCTTACCAGACACCACCCCGGAAAAAGAAAAGAAGCCCTCAGAAAAAGAAACAGAAAAAATCCCCAGAAAAAGAAAAGCCCACAGAAGAAAACTAGTCACAAGAGAGGCACTTCGGCCAGGACGCAACCTTACACTCGCAAACCACGACCTGCCACGGCGGTGACCGCGTCTCCGGTAACCTCAGGTTCAATCACTTCTCCGTTGATGTCACCAAGAACCGAACAGTACTTGGAGACGTTGATCACACCAAGAACTTCTCCGTTGATGACCCCAAGAACTTCCCCAGTGGCAGGACCCTCCCATTTAATGGCAGTGGCTGCGATTCACAAAGTACCTGCTCCCAAAGTCAGAGTCCAAGAGAGATCGGGCATGTTACAAAGTTTACTGGATTTGTCCAAGCAAGAACTGGCTCGATTTAGTCCGTTGCGTACCTCTACACGACGTGTCATGCCTGTCCTCAAGTTGATACGACGTCAAGACAATCAGTGGCGACGCGTTCCATTATAAAAAAGGCCTGTGACCAAGTAGGGGTATCAGTGCTTTTGGTGCTGAAGACTCAAAGATGTCACCCTCCAGAAAACATCCCTCTTCTAAACGACCCCAAGGAAAGAAAAGGAAAGGACTGCCTCCACGTTTAGTCAAACATGGGGACATGTTATCTGTCCTGTCCAAAGCTTCTCCACCCCTGCGAAAAAAACTCATTCAAACGGCCTCCAAAGAGGTCATCGATGCCGTGTGCGAATGTTGTTTGAACGTCTTGAAAGGCACGATCCCTTTGTCCAAACACCAGAAACAATGCTTAGGCAAACATCGTCACGTTCTGCGTCAAATGGTTCAAAAGAAAATCCCTCTCGGAGAAAAGAAGAAGATGTTGCTTCAACGTGGAGGAATTTTACCCCTTTTGCTAGGTCCCTTACTGAAAGGAGTCTTGGGAACCATGTTGGGAGGCCTGATGGGAGCAAGATAAAAAGGCCCTCTGGAGTCCCAAGATCTCAGAATCGACCTTTGACATCCCATGGAAGGACGAAAACTAGCTTTAGTGCCTTACAAACGATGGATGGAATACCATCGTTGGCAAGAACAACGCACCCCACATTTACCTCCCAACCCACATTTGAACGAGACGTCCCAGTTACAACACGAATTGCAGTCCTTAATGGATCGCCAAGATTTGTCCGAAACAGAAAAATCGCAAAAGTACGGCCAACTCTTGCAGCGACTGCAACTCTTTCACCAAAAAGCTTAGACGAAACAGCAGTACCCACTCTGAAAGATTTTAAGACCTTGATGAAAAGTCCAGGACCATCATCACTACTGCCACCACCACTACCATCCCCAGTGGTCGCCAGAAATGCTACCCCACGAAAGTTTGAGGAAGAAGAGATAGGAGAAGTGTTTCAAACACCGTCAGCAGCTCCCATGTCTAGTAAGATTGCAGCATCCTTGTTGACCCCGTCCCCCACACCCCAACGAGAAGAAATGAAAGCTTGGGTTAAAAAGATGATGTCCACTCCTCCTTCGACAGAAGTGAAAAAGAAAGAATCGAAACCAGAAGTGAAAAAAGAAAAGAAGACCAAAGCCATTCCATTGCCACCACTACCTTCGACTTCTACTCCCGTAGCCCATCGGACCCGTAAATCCGTTTCCAAACCAGCCTTTCGTCCCACCCAAAATAGCATCACCGAAGAGTGGGTGACTTATTAACAAACAAAAAAACATGGAAAAAGTGTTAGCCAGCATTTACTACGATCCCTCCCATCCTGCAGGTTAAGCAGGAGTTCAAAAATTGTATCGTGCTGCCAAAACGCAACTGAAAAGTCTCCGTTTACCTCAAGTGCAACGATGGTTACAAGAACAAGCTACTTACACTTTACACAAACCCATTCGATGCAAGTTTTCCAGAAGTCGCACCCGAGTGGAAGGCATCGATCGTCAATGGCAAGCCGACTTAGCCGATGTTTCTCATTTGGCTAGCTACAATCGCGGCTACAAATATTTGTTTTGTGTCATCGACGTCTTTTCCAAATTTGCCTGGGTCGTGCTCTTGACTTCCAAATCGAGCAGCGAGTTAGTGCGAGCCCTGCAACGGGTGTTGAAACAAAGCGGTCGTCACCCTCTTCGATGGCAAACGGACAAAGGCACCGAATTTCTGAACCAAGCTTTCCAAAAAGAATTAAAGAAACGTGACATTCATTTTTTTACCACCGAGAATCCCGAAACCAAAGCCAGCATCGTGGAACGTTTTCAACGTACTTTGAAAGAACGCATGTGGAAATATTTTACGCATCACCACACTCTGAAGTACATCGACATCTTACCGCACCTGGTACAAGCGTACAACCAATCTTACCATCGAAGCATCGGACGTGCCCCGCAAGAAGTGACTCCCGACAACAAAGTGCTGGTGTTTGAGCGCCTGTTTGGTACGTTCCCGACGAGGGCTGTCCCCAAGAAAAGTGGAGTGTTGACCGTAGGAGATTGGGTGCGCATTGGCAAAACCAAACGCACTTTCGACAAAGGTTACTTACCTAACTGGACTACCGAATTGTTTCGTGTCACTGGACGAGTGCATGGTCGTGATCCTGCCGTCTATAAATTGGAAGACATGAACGGAGAAGTACTCAAAGGAACGTTTTATTTGCCCGAGTTACAACGTGTCACCAAAAAAGAAGACGACGTGTACGACATCGAAAGCATTCTCGAACGCAGAACCCGTAAAGTGGGCAAACGACGTGTCAAATATGTCAAACTACGCTGGAAAGGATATCCACCCAGTTTTGATTCTTGGATCGACGCTTCTCAAGTCATCGACTATAAAAAGAAGTGACCATCATGCCCTTTCACACAGACGCAGCTACGTCGACCACTCCTTCACCCAGTTCTTCTCTGCAAGATTTACAAAAACAACCCTTGTGGGTGTGGTGTGGAGAACGTGTGCCTAAAACCCAAATCGTCTTTTTCTGTCAAATCTTCGTGGTGTATTGTGTCATCGGGGCAGCCATTGCCAATTTGAGTTTGCAACAAGGAGACAAACAATTGTGGACCATTTTATTGAGCAGTTGCATCGGTTACCTGCTTCCTAATCCCTCCCTGAAATTCACCTCGAACGGGAACCACGGAAACCTTGTGTCCAGTGCCAGTGCCAGCCACCACTCCAACAACAACTCCATTATGAGCGGAGACACGCCTCTTACGTCCAATAACCCCTCGGACAGCCACAGAACTCTGGAATTATGAGTTACCAAAACCAATTTTACTTAACCTTACCCAGTGACAGTTCCATGGAGGTGTTCCCCAACAACACGTTGTACTGTTACACGGCCAAATTACCTCAATCGATCCCATTAGATCACGAAGCCCATTGGGAAGTGGCTTTAGTAGAAATCATTCACCCGACCCAAGTCCTCAATGTCCTTCCCAATCAAAACTTTTTTACGGTGGAAGTTCATGACGAGCCAGTGCAAAAGTACTTGAATACCCATGTCAAATATGATCACAAAACCTTTGATGACAAAACTCAAAAGTGGTCCTACCACTTGTTCATTCCCCCAGGCTACTATTTTAGTGGTCAACATTTGGTCAGCACCATAGCTTCCAGATTTAATGTCGTGTTTCTGAAAGCTTTGGAAAGTGTCAGAAAAAGTGTCACCCTGGAGTACCACAAAGCAGCTCGTCGCTTCCTGGTGAAATTTGACGGGGGTAAAATCGTGTCCATTTTATTTTGTCCTGAATTGTTTAACATGTTGGGCGGGGACATGAACATGAGAATGGCCATAATTAAGAAAAACGAATTACCAGTCGTTTCCGGCAACGATTCTTTTAGCAAGTCATTTCGTTTCCCGGTAGAACTGAACCAAGGACTGAATTTGATGTTTGTGTACTCCGATGTGGTGGAGTACAACGTGGTGGGACACACCTCCGTACCGTTACTACGTGTCATTCCTTTCAAAGTGGATTCTGCCACGGTCGCTGACGAAGAAGGTGGAAACACTTACCACGTCCACCGCGAATTTGTACATCATCACTATTTGCCTGTCAGCAAGTCTTATTTGGACACGGTCAACATTGCTATAAAAGGATATCTGGGACAAAATATTCCATTCACCAAAGGGAAAGTCACGGTGAAACTCCATTTTCGAAAACGGTTCTCTCACGACTCGTAAGTCATGTATCCAGTGTACCGAGGGGTTGCTCGACAGCGAGGACACGGTTTAGGAGATATGTTAAAATCGGCTTTTCGTTCGGTGGCTCCGGTGTTGAAACCGATGGTGACACGCGGATTGCACGCCTTGAAAGATGCGGCACTGACACAAGGCAAAGAATTTCTCCAAAATGTCATCATCGACAAACAAAACCCCAAAGAAGTTTTCATGAGGGCAGGCAAAAATGTCTTGCTGCAAACAGGTAAAGACCTTTTGGGCCGACGAGACACACCTATAAATGCCCTGCACGCTACCGAGTCAGGCATTCAGCAAGGACAAGGCAGAAAGAGACGACGAAGAAAACACCCTTTCACCAGACTTCAAGCTAGAAAGGCAAAGAAAAGAAGAACCGTTCGAGACTTAGACGTTTTCGATTATTGAGAAACAGACAAAAAAATGATGCACCGAGAGTCTTGCGCTTGTTCCAAGTCGGAACTGGATCTGTTTGCCATGCCGCCCACGATGATGACCATGCAAGAATCCCAATGGGTGGAATTTCTCCCCGTCTCCTCTTTGACGGATTCCGCTCCCATCGAGTTTGAAATCAAAGGACAGCCCGAAGATTACATCGATCTGAATAGCAGTTACTTGTACTTGAAAGTCAAAGTAATGAAAACGGACAATACCAATCCTGGAGCCAATGATAGAGTAGCTCCTGTCAACAATTTCATGCATTCCTTGTTCAGCGAACTGGACCTGTACTTGAATAACAAACTGGTCAGCAGCAGCATGGATACTTACCCTTATCGTGCCTACCTGGAAAATCTCTTGACGTACGGAAAAGAAGCCAATAATACTCATCTGGATGCTTGCGTGGTATGGAAACCTGACACCGCGGGTGATAACACGTTTAACGATACAGCCCTCACAGCAGATGACGATCCTCACAATGTGGGGTTTAACACACGTAGAAATAAAATTCTGCAAGGACGTAGTTTAGAACTGATGGATCGTTTGCATTTGGACATGTGGTTACAAGAAAAGTATTTACTGAACGGAGTGGATATCCGCCTGAGACTGAATCGTACCAGTGCCGCTTTCCATTTGTTGGCTCATGCTAACGAGTACAAAACGTTCATCCAAAAAGCCGGACTCTACGTTCGACGCGTGGACGTTTTACCCAAAGTGGGAAACGATATCAGTCAAACGTTGAGCAGAACCACTGCCAAGTATCCCATACGACGCGTGGAAGTAAAAACCTTCACCATTCCTGCAGGACAGCGATCCATGATCGAAGATCATCTGTTCCAAGGTCAGTTACCCAAGCGTTTGATCCTTGGTATCGTCAAGAATTCAGCCTTCAACGGAGTCCACAACGAAAATCCTTTCCTGTTTCATCATTACAACGTAGCCAAGATCGAAGTCAGTCGCGATGGCAAGACGCTGTGTACCCGACCATTTGAGCCTAAGTTTGGTGACAGGAATTACTTGAGGTCGTACTTGTCCCTGTACGAAGCCACCTGTAGGTATTAAACTACTGTTACTGACCACGGTCAATATCACAATGTAAAGATACGTAAGAAATAATTGTAAATGCCAACAAATACAAATTAAATATACATCACAGGCGTTGTTACATGCTTTTAAAGTTGCTTTTTTTATATGTCAGCGTATTTAGAGTCTTGTCAACTTCCCACATTTGTATTGAGACAAAAAATCCTCGCATTTACCATCTGTAGAATACGTACAAGGACAAACCACCACCAGCTTTGCTTTTATTGCAAAATACCGCTGTAACAATGGATCTTTTGAGAACAGTGAAAATGAACCTGAAGTTTACAGCATGATGGGGTTCCCCTGCTACCACTGGTCTAAAAATGTATTCCAAACTGAAATAGAGAATGTATTTAATCAAAGAGAGCTGGGAAAGTGAATGGAAATTTACAAATGTACATAACTCAGCTCCCATCCTTAGTCCTCGACCTTTAGGATTACCATGAAAGGTTAACACACGTAGTCTAATTGGTTCTAAATGGAATTGATGCCACTTAAACATTCAACATGGCCAACACAGCATCCATCTTGACAATATTGTTCTCGCTACTTCTGAGTGGATAATCAATATGAGGTTCTCACCAACAGACTTCTTGTAATATTTTAGTCCTAAATTAAAATGGTGCCGATTTGATGTTAAGTATGGTAATCGTTTCCTACCCCATAACAGAAAGTTATATAGCCATTGGGTCTTCAAGGAAAAACGTATGACATCTAGTCTGTTCTAAACAAAAACGGTGCTGATCTGATGCCTAATATGGACACAACAGTGTTGCTTTAGTCCTATTAGTTTGATCTTCTTGGAGGAGAGATCATGATCTTGTTACGATATGTGATCTGAAACTGTTCTATGTACATGTAAACAATTGAATATTGATAATGTCAGATGTTCGAAAAGAAGGAATAAAAAATAATTGAATTTAGTTTTATGCTCTCCCCCTCACCTATCTCGGACAATTGTTATAGTTGTAAATCTCGTCATCAGATACTAGCACAAGTCATCAACTTGATGCAGAATATGAAAAAACATTCTTATTATTGTTATTAGGACTTTCAGAATCTACTTGCCTGATAACAGGGAGACGTTCATATTAGTCTCGGGCATTATCCCGTGGGAAAAGCAAACAAAAAAAAGAGCGGTCGTGTACAGTTAGTCATTCTATATGATTTTCAATTTTCATATTTTGCGATCTCCCCAAATTACATATATCATCACCTTTGTGTATGATTACATATATCGCAATATTCTTTTACATACTGGTCCATAGTTTCTATATTATGTCTGTCCTTGTCAAAGTGTATAATTTCCATTTTGTAATCCGTGACATATCATGAATATTTGAACCAGGTTTTGACAACATGTGCTATATATTTATATTTTATTTTGTCAGTTACATTTATATATATATATTAAAAAAAGACGGCTGTTTTAGTGTTGGTATAAAGCAATTTGATATACCAATACTGTTGGTATATCAATTTGTGATCCACCCATGAAGAAATAATATGCGTATATAAACATTATTGCAACGGCGCCGTTGCCTCTGTCCACTTATTAATCACTAGTGACGTATGAAAATAACGATAAAAATATTAATAATCCCCGTTTTCTAAATGAATACACAATTTCACTGCAATCCTTTCTGCTTTCCGTACTTAGGAACCTGGAGTGAGAGAGATAAAGAATTTGGGATGTTTGAAAACCTTGAAATTGAACTTAAACCAAGTAACATACAAGAATATGGTTAGTGTGTACATACATTGGGATGTATATAATCAAATATAGAAAGTTACAAACCCTGTCGACATTATGCGATAAATGTCTTGGTTACTTGGTACTCATACATGTACTATGATGTGTGTTTGTGATTTGAATTTTTAACGTAGCCTTAGCAAGTTTTCAGTCATTCCTACCATATATGCAGTGTGGCAGTTATAACGATATCTTGCACTGGGGAACCATCCCACATACATATAGCAACATGTCCCCCGCCAGTCATATTATCCTGACACCAGGCCAACCTCTTAATGATGAGCGCCTAGCGAGGCAGCATTACCATTTGAATAAGAATTTCGCATGATTCGGCGGGGGTTCGAACCCGTGACCACCTGCATCCGACTCAGACGCACTAACTACTAGTCGACCGGAACGGTCCATACTGTTATGTATCTAATGTTTAGTTGTTGTTTCCTAAACCTATTATAATGTTCTAAAATCGATTATTATTAAATTAAATAAATATGAAAATGCCCACCCACCCTCACACTCTCTCTCTCTCTCTCTCTCTCTCTCTCTCTCTTTCTTTGGACCATAGTAGAAAGATAGGGCGAAAATCTATGAAAAGACGAGCTAACAGGAGGATTTTCGTTTCTGTCATCCCAGGATGCCTCTGGACTTATTAATGATGGTAAAAGTTAATTCAAGCCGACCAAAGGGAGACAGAGACAAACATACAGTCAGAGAGAGAGAGAGAGAGAGAGAGAGAGAGAGAGAGAGAGAGAGAGAGAGAGAGTTTATGGTCCTTAGTACTGTTATTAAAGCAGAATAATGATCTAGATCAACCGTAAATATATTAAAATATTTTAATTACTTCTTGTTTGTTCACCATTTCGCTTAGTTTCTATTCCACACTAATTTCCATACGCTGGTCCTTGAAGGGGTGATCGTTCATGTCAGCGATTGAGCTAATCATGTGTTTGTAGTGCTCTACTTTCTTCATTAATACCATCTTTCAATTTTAAATAAATGTGTTTTATATTGATTTTATCAATGCACAAAGTATAAACTAAGAAAGACAACAATCAGCTTATAAAATTGCGAAGGTGATTTTAAATATCAACAAAAAGCACATGCTGCATTTTGTAGAGGATACACTTGGTACGGATGCGAGTAGTTAATTAGCTCGGTCAATACACAGGTGACTGTAGTCAATCTTAAACTCCATTCAAAGTGCAAACCCATATATTTGCATGTGATATAAATATAATGTATGCACAGTATGTAGGCTGTATCAATTATAAACCACTCTAATACAGTTTGCATTAAAAGGATGCTCGATAAGCCTCTTTTTCTTTTAATGAAAAATATATACATCTCATGATACGCGGATTTCAAGCCCTAACACAACCACGGAAAGATTGAGGGTTGCATTATATGCCGAGATTCCCGACCCGATACAATCGGCTTCTCAAAGATTATTTTGATGCATGTCGCCTATTTAATATTAATTAGGTAATACTTGTACATGTTCAAAATGTAACTCGTGTGAGATTTATTTTACAGGCATGCTTAATAAAGCACGTATCCATAATTAGTATAGTTATTTCTCTTTTTTAATGCTAAATCAATCAGCCTAAACTCTAGCAACCCACTCGGTGTCTATCATCTATTGTATGATTGTATATAACCTACCCCCTTCTATCTATATTCTCTTATAAATATTTCAAAACCATAATATATTTATATATTTATATACACATGCATATATATATATATATATATATATATATATATATATATATATATATATATATATATATATATATATATGCATTCTAACCCTTCATTTCCTTCTCGCGTACTTAGTTATCTTAATTTATTATTTACACATATCTTTTTAATAACTTTACTTATGGGAATATGATTTTAAGGCATAAACAAAATAAAAATTAACTGTAAAACGAATGACATACAATTTCCTTAACTTCCCGTTTTATTTGCCTAATATTTAAACTTTAGTTGTCGTATATTGTTATATAATAAGTCAAGCGCTGATTTCCCAAAGGCAACTTCAGTTCCAGTGAATTTGCATTAGGCAAACTAACTTATGACATTTGTGTTGCTTTGATGTCAACCTACATTCTTTTGAAATCACATTTTTTTTAAAGCTGATTTGAAGATATAGATATGTTTGATATTCTTAAGTTTTTATTTTGTACTACCTAGACTTGATGCATATTTTTGCGATAATGCTATTTAACATTTACCAACTAGATGGTATTTTTGATTGTGTCAATAAAATAGGTCACAAAGTTGCGAAACAGTGCCTGAGGATTTCTTTTGGGCAAATTACCATAAACTTATATTTTAATAAGATTTGAACATTTAATATGGTTTATCTGTCTGTATATAGTTTTACTTGCATATAAATTAGTTCCTAAGCTTTTTAATAAATATCTTCACATGTTTTTGCAGGACAGGCGCAATAAAAAAATATTTAGGTTCTCAGGTTGATGGTAGTCTTTGTGTGTAATTAGTCCTCACAATGACGTCCTCACAATGATGGTCGATTAAGAGTAGTACTCATAAAATTTAAAGAAGTATACGGCAGAAATAAAGTGATACAGATATTGCCTGGCTTACAGTTAAGGCTATTTTCAAATTTCTAAATATACTTTCATTCCTTCTTATGGTCCTCGAAATGTAGTCATATGTCAAGGTCCTCACAAGTATATGAATACACGTATGTTTGTGTGAATGTTGATCTTTGTTTGTCCCTATCAAATTTATTTTACCTAACTACCTACATACAGTAGCGCGTATTCAGGCCCGCCACTTAGTCTCTAGTAAAAATTGACCATGAAATATAAAGATATGGACATAAAAATAGAAACATAACATTAGCATACTTAGTAACACTTTAGGGACTCTATAGAGACAAACAAATTGACATTCAGATTAAATGGACATAAAATGTAACTAACATTTCAAATTTATAAATAGCAATCTATAAATAACTACGAGAGATCATGCTCAGTTCAGCTAAATCTCGTAGCCTCTCGAACAGATCTCTTCGTCTTACTTACGCACCGACACATTAGCGACACTATACAACTAAAAATAGGGATATAACAAAGGGACATTATAGAGACACATTTAGGGACATTATAGGGACATTAAAGCTACGCAACAATTTAATCCGCATAGCTATGGCATACCCAATCATATGTCCCTAAATACACAAATATTCTAAAGCATAACGGATCACACAAACTAGCTCAGCTGACTACTCAAAACTATAATTAACTTTAGTATAATTAACTACGAGATTTCTTGCTCGGTTCAGCTGATGCTCGGAGTATTTACGTGTTTGAGAGTGTGTGTATGTTTTATTTTTGTGTTTGTTTTTGTGAGTGTTTGTGTGGGCGCGTACGTTTGTGTGTGTGTGTGTGTGTGTGTGTGTGTGTGTGTGTGTGTGTGTATTTTTCCTTAACAAAAACCACTTGTCCCCAAACACAAACTAAAGTTTATTTGTGTATGTGTGTTGGTTTTCGTGTGTTTATGTGTGCACACGTACGTTTGTGTGTATGTATGTGTGCTTGTTTTTCCTTAACAAAAACCACTTGTCTCTGAACAGAAAATAATGTTTGTCTGTGTATGTGTGTTGGTTTTCGTGTGTTTATGTGTGCGCGCGTACGTTTGTGTGTATGTATGAGTGCTTGTTTGCCTTAACAAAAACATTTGTCCCTTAAAAATTAATGTGTTCGTTTGTGTGTATGTATGTGTTATTGTATCCACGTGTTCGTTTGTGTATGTATTTTGTTTGTGTGCGAGCGCGTAAGTTGTGTGTATGTGTATGTGTGCGCTCGTACGTTTGTGTGTATGTGTTTGTGTGTGTGTGCGCGCGTACGTTTGTGTATGTGAATATGTGTTTGTTTGTGTGTATATGTGCGCACGTACGTTTGTGTGTGATCTCTTTTATCTTAACAAAAATACTCTTATCCATAAACTACAAATATAGAGATTTTGTATGTATTTTTGATTGTGTGCGTTTGCGTTCGTTTGTATGTGTGTTTTATGTCTGTGTATGTGTGTTTGTTTTTCATTAATGAAAAGCTTATCCGTTAACACAAAAGTTTGTTTGTGTGTATGTATGTGTTTTTGTATGAGCGAGTTCGTTTCTTTGTGTGCGTGTTGTGTTTGTGTGTGTATTTTGTTCGTGTGCGCGCGTATTTTTATATGTGTTTGTGTGTTAGTGTGGTTGATTTTTTTTCTTAACAAAAAGCTTATCCCTAAACAAAAAAGTGTTTTTATATGTGTGTTTGTTCGTTTTCTTCCCTTAACAAAAACCGTATCACTTAACGATAAGTGTTTGTATATGTATGTGTGTGTGTTTATATGTGTTTGTGTGCGTTTGCGTACGTTTAATGTGTGGTTGTATGTTTGTGTATGTGTTTGTTTTCTTCCCTTAACAAAAAGGTGTGTGCACGTATGTGTTTTTATATACACGCGTTCGTTTGTGTGTGTGTATTGTGTTTGTATGCTTGTATTTTGTTTGTTTGCGTTCGTACGTTAGTATGTGTTTGTGTGGTTGTTTTTCCCTTAACAAGAAAACACTTTGTCCCTGCTCGATGTATTTTTTTTGTGTGAATGTGGAGTAGTGTGATTGTAACCACTAACTCTTTTGCTAGTGTGATTGTAGCTAATTGTGTGTTTTGTAGATACAACACTTCATTCTCCAGAATGAATTGATAGTAAATAAAGTGGATTTTGTTAGTATGAGTGTGTTGTTTTGTATAGAAATGTATTTTAGATTAGCACTCTCATCACTATGGATTCTCTGATAGGTGATTCTATGTATATACAGATATATGTCCCTCCCCGCCAGGCGTTATAGATTTTTTCCGCTGTCACTGTTTTCCGATTGAGGCCAACCACTTGCAACACTGTTGCCAATGTCCAGTACCGTGAAGTCACTCAACCTATTCCATTCCTATTGTCCTTAGACAGACCCTGTTTTTCCGCTATACAGGCCTAACCTTTTGTCCGTATGAATCTTGTCCTTGAATCGTCCCAGGGTGTTTTGTAATGGCAATTCCCATTGTCCGTGTATCGCAGTGAAACGCTATAACGCTTGTTGGTGCGTGACATATAACTTTATGTAACGCCTGGCGAAGCGGGATACATAACTTCGTATAATGCCTGGCGGAGCGGGACATATAACTTTATATAACGCCTAGCAGACATTCTTGCTAATGTCCATTATCGTGATGTCGTCATTCATATTGTCCCTATATAAACCCATCCTATGTTAAATTCCCCTTGTCGATAAACAACCCCAATACTACCCATGTTAAATTCCCCCTGCCGCTAAACAGCCCCATCAATATTGCCATGGCAAATTGTCCTTGTCACTAAACAGCCCCAGTAACATTTGCCATGTTAAATTTCGTTGTCGCTAATCACACCCATGACCTTTATGACTGGGATTTATTTTGTCGCTAAACAGCCCCAATATTCCCGATGTTAAATTCTCCTTGTTGTTAAACAGCCCTAGCAATATTTCAAATGTTAAATTCCCCTTCTCACTAATCACAACAGCGACCTTTTTGACTGGGATTTCCATTGTCGCTAAACAGCCCCAATATGCCCATGTTAAATTCGCCTTGTCGCTATACAGTTCCAATCCCTTGTCGCCATGTGAAATTTTACCTTGTCGCTATACAGTCCCAATCGCTTGACGCTAGACAGACCCACACATGTTAAATTTCCCTTATCGCTAAACAGCCCCAGCAATATTCCCATGTTAAATTATTTTTGTCGCCAAAAAATAACCAGAACCCTTTTGACTGGGATTTCCATTGACTCTAAACAGTACCAGCAATATTCCCCTTGTTAAATTCCCCTTGTCCGTCTATAGTCACAGCCATGTTAAATTTCTGCATTTTAAACTCCCGTTGTCCCTAGGTTACACCCCCCCCCCCAGTTTAACATAGAAGCACAATTTTCCCTATAGGGCCCCACTTCACTAGTAACAGTGTAGATTCGATGGCTCAAACGGTGCAAATATTGGAAATGTTTTAATATTTTTAGATCGCTTTCCCGGTTCAAACCCATTTGTCGTTTTTCCACCATTATTTTACTGTATTCTTTAAAGACAATTTTATGCTTAAGAAAATTTAACTTCAAACAGAATAGAAGAAAAAAAATTAATATGTGCATCTTTCATGTTATAATCAAGGATAATATTCAATAAAAGTTTGGACAAGTCCATTGAATCCTAAAAATAATTAGGTTTATTGAGGAAAACAAGCATGAACATAAAGAATTAACCTCAAAGTATATTTCCCTGAAAGAAATTGAAATAACTTTGTAATGTAGTGCAAAAATATTTCAGGACCCTTGATTTTATAAACTTTTTCCCGAGTTTATTTCAAAGGATACTTTTCGCGGTCACATCCTTGTAAAGTATAGTATGTGAATCTGTATTGTCCTTTTATATCTAATGATAAGTAGGTACAAATATTATCCGGCTATTTAAATTAACAATTTTTCTCTTAAAATGAAAGAATCATTGACTGCACGCTGATTTTATATATTTAAAAATATAATTATTTGTTAAAACGTTTCGTTTAATAAGTGTAAATTGTGTTTTGCATTGTATTATATAATGGAAGATATACATATCCGAAACACTTGTTGGAAGGGTTTTTGTATCCACATCTCATTGTTAGTATCAGACAATGGTGGTGTCCCATATAATACGATATACCCGGAAGAACGTGCAAAACGATATCTTTATAATGAGGCAAATATAAACCAAGATGAGGAAGAACCCAATGCTGAGAAGGAAATCATTAATAATGAACCTGATGAGCTATTCATTTAAAAAAATAGAACATCGGTCAGTAAAACCATGGTGTAAATTGTACATGAAAGGTTTGATGTTGAGGAGAAAATTGTATTACTTGTCAGGACCAATATGCCATGTAAGACCTCATCTTTAAATGAGGAGAATTCAATAGGATGAGAGAGAAACAGTACTCTATCACTGAGCTGATAGAGATAATACCTAAAAGTGGAGTACTGGAAGGGATATTTTACCCCT